>CAEGAD010056566.1:0-40209 GCA_903067055.1 Poeciliopsis paucimaculata | reverse complement strand
CTGTTGTTTATCCACTACGACAATGTCTGGTTGGTTCGACCTTACCATTTTGTCTGTCTGGATCTGGAAGTCCCACAAGATCTTAGCTCTGGTATTCTCCACCACCTTTGGGGGTGTTTCCCACTATATATATATATATATATATATATATATATATAGATTGCTTTTCCACTTTGTGTTGTATAAATTTAAATGCCGCAGCTTCTGAGTTTATTTTAAACACTTTTGTTGGTTTTTCAGAGTAAATACTAATTTCTTACACATCAGTTTCAGTGTGATTAACTTTTAATGGTCTCGGGTAGTCATACTGCCAGCTTCTTTGAACTTAGAGTCAAAGAATCTTGGATTTTTCTTAATGCAAATAAATTAAGGAAACTAATTCATTTGCATTTTTACTGAGAACCATATTAGCGTGTTAAGAAGAAATTAGATTATAAACAACAAGCCCCTAGCAGCATAGTCAATCTACCAGAATGGCTTTGGTTTAAGAATGAAAACGTTTTAAATTAATTATTGCATTAACTGTGGGGGTTTTTTGTATTATTATTGCTGTATATAAGTAATTTCACATTGCAGATTTATGGTCTTATTCTGCTCTATTGTGAACTGATCTAAAATTAAAGTTTGTCTAACTTGTGCTTTACCTGAAGATCTTCTCAGTCCAGTAGAGAGCATAATGGTGAGACGCTTCAGCGTTCTGTCAGCAAACTGTATTTTCAAGTGCACTTTATTAGTCCCCTCTTGAAATATTGCCATCAACATGTCAAAACTGTACTATCTTTAACCTGCTCTGTTTTTGGCTTGCACAATTGCCAACACAACACTTCACTTTCACAAGTTCTTTGTTCTTTAGCTTTTGTATTATGTTCCAGCAGAGATATATGTTAAGGGGTACCAGATTTGTGTTTACTCATGAGACTCTTAAACTTGTTCAAAAAGCCGTGGTGTTTGATGTGGATGTCCATATGTTTTTCAGACCAGGGTAAACAGAGTGGTTTGTGAATGTATGTCACATAAGGCACATAACCAGCATCCCAACTCATGCAATCGGCTGTTTACTTGGTTTTGCGGATGCAGCTCAGGGCAACCACTGCTGACATAATGTTTGTCCTTTTGCCTCATAGATACCATTACCACAACCTCCCGTCCATAGAGAGCTGATTGGCTGGCAACACTTAGATTTGCTTCCCCCAAGAGGAAAACCTGAATCTTGGAATTATTTAAATGACTTTCATTGAGAGATGTCATTGACGATAACTGTGTTTCATGCCGATGGCTTTTATTGGACATGAGCATGGAAAGGGTACACATTTATTAAATTTTTGTTGTAAGCTGAATCCCTATGACTTTCTGTCTTCCACACAGTCAGGTGATACATTTTGTAACTTATTTTACCAGGAACATGAACTTGTTTTAAAGTGAACTTTCCAGAAATGCGATCCAAGTGCAGTTTGTGTTGCCGGACTTCAACTTAATTGTTGAAGTGCACAATTAAGCTCTAAAATTAAGCAAAATCCATAAAATATCTATTTAGTGGAGTGAAATAAAAAAGAGCATTCAGGGGAAATGCTGATAGATTTATTAGAATACAGCTGAATATTTTGTAGAGAGAGAAACATATGGGACTAATGTATAATGCCAAATAATGCATAGGGTCGTGCTACTTTCTGTTATAAATCACTATGCACAATTTAAATTTATTCTCTTTATCAATTAGAGATGCACCAATCCCTCAGGATTTATACTTGGACCAGAGGCAACCTCCTACCTGCACAGAGCAACCGGTGTTGCATGGCTTTGCAGATAAACAGGATTTCATATAAAAAAAAGACAAACTGATTACAGAGGTGACAGTAGGAATTATCTTTAGCATTTTTTATAAGTAGTTAGCATGGTTAGCATAGTTTGCTGCAGATCCTTGGATATTTTCTACAGGATAAGTGTTGAAACTTACTGCAAATCTTTACATTGTGCAACATTTATATGGTGTGAAAGTTGTCAGTTGCTGAAGCTGTCAAGGATTATTAGGTGAGTTTGTGCTTGTTGAAGGTGTGTTGTGCTGAGGCTATTAAAAATTGAGGTTTTTTTTCTGTTACGGACCAAACATCCAATCAATCTGACACTTTTCCAGCAACTCATAGTATCATCAGTGCTAGACCCAGGTGGACAGATCTGTTACAGAAAACTGATGTTTTCTCTTCAGGGATGTTGCAGAGATGCTTTATTTTGTTTTTTCCTCTTTCTAATTTAGTTTGTTTGAGTATAATGCCAGTTATCATATCATGCATTCATACTTAATGAATTAGAATATGCATTCTGATGACGCTTGTTTTTGAAATTAAAAATACAAACGTAATAAAACTTCAGCATGTATTAAACGTTCTTTTCAATGACACAATTATTAATTCCTATGGAAAGCATGCCACTATGTAGCTTCTGTTCACGATAGGAATGTTATTAATGTGGGTGAAATGCATCAGAGAGATGCTGTATGTTCATTTGCACAATTTGGATTTAAAATCTGGTCTTCCTTTGACTTGGTGTGTATGTAAAATTTTGGGTTTGCGAGCACTTTGGCAATTGGGTTCATATTGTTGTGGGATTTTTCTTTACACAATAATTGAGCCCTTTTTATAAAAAGTGATTTGTCAGAAATCACTTTCGTAGTAGATATTTGCTTATAGATGGACGTTGTTTAAGCTGCCTAAGCCACAGAAGGTATGATGGTCACATTAATAATGTTGAAAGCTAAGAAATAACATGAGACAAATATAAAAAGAGATGAAAGCCTACACAGAGTTTACATTGCATTTCACTAAATGCAGAATATGCAACAATAAAGTCCTCAGTTAAGTAACGCTGGCGCTTAAATGGTGATTGATCACACAACTTCATATAAATCAATACTCTGAAATGTGCAGCTCTTGACTATAAAGTATGCCTGACAGCGCATGGAGCTTGTTTCTTCTCTTGCAAAGATGCCGATTGAAGACTGAAATATCAAAGACAGGCCACGATGTTTTGTGAATTCCTCCTCCACACTCAAGTGCTTTCCCTTGTTGCTGAATTGAAGTGGTTTTGATCTAAAACTTGAGGCCGCTGTGTTCTCAGACGACAATGAATATTACATGGGAACAGCCCTGAGACGCAGTTCAACCTTGTGTCCTCTACAGTGATGTAGCGTGTGTCAACAGGAAAATGAGTGCGAAAGAAAACAAAAAAAAAACAAAAGCTAGATCACGCAACTTTCTCTAGACGACTGCAACATTAGGGCTGCAAACGTCTTAACTCGTAGCGACGCCCACCTAATTCCACGTGTCGTTTATTTCCTGGGTTGTGCCGCCGCGACAGGTGATGGGCTGAAGGTGCAGCGTAGAGGAATTAAATGACGAATGGAACCTGCCGCTAATATCAGTGGCTCTATGCCCAATGCATGTCAGGATGTCTGTGGCTTATTTAGCTATATCAGTCATGCTGGAAGTACTGCAACAGGTGAAATCACAAGGAGTCCTTTGAACCCGAAAAGCACATTATCGGCCCATTTCTACACAGATCTCTGTTATCTCACTTATTTCAGAAAATGAGAGGAGGAAATAACCGTCGCGAAGCACAATTACATGACCCACACTGTGCAGAGAGCAGATCAGGCCAGATTTCATTTTGTCATGGTGAGTGGTTGCTCATACATATTGCACTAAGAAGAGATTATGTCAATTCATTTTCAACAGGTTTTGACATCACTTCGCAATCAGTGCTAGTCTCAAACATTTATGCAGCTGGATTTCAGCCGTCTCCTCAAAACCTGTGTACAAGGAATGACTTCATTACACCACAATCTTATTCAGCCCAAACATGCTTTGACTTTGCCTTAAAAAGGGTACAGAAGTTGCATTGCATAAAAACAAAGCAGTGATCACTTTGTGTTGGCTGCCAGCTGGTTAATTAGTTGCTAAGTTACGGATAATAATTGCTTAAGTGGACTAATGCATGTGTGATGCTGTATTGAAGTATACTGGCGATTGTTCAAACGTCTGTGACAGATGAGTCTTTTAAGGTGTAATGACATTATAAGCTGTGGGTGAAGATTTGCTCTTAATGTTGCCTCTCCCCCTTAAATTTTAAATTCGTTGTCATTATCAACGCAGCTCCTGTTTGGGTTTTTATGTTTATTTCCTCCAAAGTCAGGAGGGCACAGTTCCAGCATCTTGAAAGCATCTGCAGATGCAGTGGCACCTGATTACTTTCATCAACTCTTCATTAGTTATGCCTTAATCACAGATCATAGCAGCTGAGGCACCTGTGAGCGAAATGGTCTTAATATGGCTGCTGGCAGAGATGAGCTCTCCAGCTGTTTGCTGCCCTCCAAAGCTGTCAGCCCTCATTTGAGCCAATTGCCCTGTGGAACTCAATAATCAAACCTGTAATAACCTCACACAACCTGGAATGCGCCTGTGTACGGGGGGCCCGGCCGCTGCACATCTCATTTCACTCTCTCTCCCGCGGCCAAATCTAAATGTTGTGCAAGTCAGCGTAGAATGGAAACTGGTGGCTGCATGATTAATTTTTGACTTGATTATTTGGCTTCAGACTTTGTGCACCTGACTTTTTTTTTTTTTTTCATCGAATTAATTCATATGGCATCGCAATAAGTAAGTGCATCTTTCCAATTTGTTGAAGTCAAAATTTCAGTTCTGGGGTATCACAGACTGACACAGAAGACCACATCAAAGAGGTTACTTATAAAGCATTACTTTGATATGCAAATGACTTGAAGTTTTAACCTGCAGATTGCTGGACTGAAATATTAAATTAATAGACTTCTTCAAGGCAGCAATCAGAATTTATTTCCTCGTATTTTTAGTTTAGAGTCTGTTTGTTAATACAACCCACAGTTCTACCTTTCAGTCCTGATTTCTTCCAGCTTGAAGGTTATATACTCTCAGGATGAGTGTTTGGCTTTGTTTGCAACCTTTTCACGGAGTAATACGTTTCTGCCTGACCTGGGACGACCATCTTTGTTTTTCTGCCAAAAACTTTCTTCTTTTTTTTTTCCACTTTAATATCTTCCCTGTCTTATTAAATTTTTGAATTTTATTTTTTCTGCCGCTATTTGAGGGAACAAAAGCATCATTACAAGATTATTTAGATTTCAGATTTATAAGACAAGCATATATTTTTAAAAAAAAAAAAAGAAAAAACGAAAAAACACATTTAGAAATAATCCAAATGCACTAAATGCATCCCTTAATCTGAGAAAATGTTATTGACAAGAAAAATGACATTAACCTTTGACGTGATAGAATTAGCAATAATTATCTTTAATAATAATTAGCAACATTGTCATTTTATGTGCTCTCACTAGACACTTTATTAGGTATATCTGTAACTGCTTAACACAAACAGTTAAATGGCAGAAACTTTATGCGTGAAGGTATCTCGACCTGCGAAGACAACTTTCTAAATCTCAAACTGAGCAACTCCACTGAGATTTAAGAGATTTCGAACATAGTTGTTGGTGCCAAGAGTTTCTGAGCATATCAGAAACTCCTGCTCTACCAGGATATTATCTTTTACAAGCTTCCCCCATATTTACAGAAAACGGTCAAAGGAAACAGAGAATTTCCAGTGAGAAGCTGGAGATGATGTAAAACCTTTAAGGCCCAATTATAGAGACTTTCTCTGACCAGACAGAAGCTCCATACGACAGATGTCTGAGCTCAGAGAAGAATAGGCATCCTGGATGAAGACAATAAAATGCAGACAGTGGATCAAATTGCAACCAGGGTGTGTAGAATAACATCTCTGAATGCACAGCAACTTGAAGCGAATCTGCTAGAGCAGCAGAACTCCACACCTCAGACACTCCTGTCAGCCAGGATCAGGAAAATGAGGCTGCTTTTCCCACAGACTCACCAAATTGAGACATAACAGATTAGCAAAGAGCTACCATGTCTGATGATGCTCAACTTCAGTTGTGACATTTGGATGGAAGGGTCAGAATTTGGTGTAAACAACATAAAAACACAGACCGTCCTGCTTTGCATCAACAGTTCAGACTGCTGCTAATGTCTAATGGTGTTTGGGAGTTCATAGTACACTTTGGGTCTCTTACAAGTTGAGCTGCAGCTGGTCAGCAGCCACACTGCTGCTGACCATGCCTGATTCTTGATGACCACAGTGGGTTAGTCTTCTGATGACTTTCTCTTGTCTGGAGGATATCTGTGAAATAAAGTCTTCCTTCAGATGTTCAGTGATCAAACAGCATTGAGGAGTGGATTAGCACCTGTCACATCTCTGCTATGCCTCAAGCACCAGGGGTACATGCCAAAGGAATCGGTATTATTCTTTGGTCAGCAATGTCTGACCACCAGCAATGGTTTTTCTTCATTGCTTGCATTACTTCTTAGGTTCTTGAAAGCAAATTTTCAGTAAAACATTACAGTTTCAGAGAAAGCCCACTGCTGATTGAATGTAGGGGAACTTTTCCAGTCCACAAGGACATCTAGCAAGATGCAGAGTTGTTGCTATGGCGCAAATATAAAAATACTGCAGACTTTTACTTGCACGTGGACAAGCTGCCTTGCATATTCATCTGTAAATAACCCATTCTATGAATGAACATTAGCAGGAAAGAAAGCAGTGGTGTAGTTTTTAATGAAGGTAAGCTTTAAGCTGTGCTTATCTAATGGCTGCGCTCAACCTCTGTGCCAAAGCACACAGCTAATTGTGTGTCCACAGCTCAGTCATACTGCATGCTCCTCAGGATTTAGCCTTGCAGATTCTGTTTCATAACAAACTGCGTATAACTGCTTTCCTGGAGCGAGAGAGATGTAGAGTTCTGAAAATATGTTAAGAACGTGATAATGTTCAATTAATAGGTATAGTTGTTTATTGGGAGAGCATTTATTTGATTTCATATTTAGTTAGGACAATTTATTTGATTTATGGTTAAATATGTACTAAAACTACTTAATGTTTTTTGTCACAGACGTCTGTCTTGATAATACCCCTTTAAGAACGACACGATGCATGATGGGAGTTGAAAGCTCGTGACTCGTGATTGTGTGCTACGCACGCTGTACGCGCGAACCGTGGATTTTGTTTAATAAAGTTGCACAAAAGCAAAAGTCTATATGAGTTTTTCAGTTCTTTTTAAGGGTGAAACAGAGACGACTGCAAATGTGTTAGCAGGAATTTTCAAACTACCGTCTCTCACCTTAACCCTAAATGATGTGATTTATAGGTTACCAATGTATCTTTCAGGTGTAGTTGCCTGTCATAGATTAAAAAAAGAGGGTATTTATAATGTTTTTTTAAAGTCAACTAACTTTTGAAATGGTAAAACCTATAAGATAAAATGTAACGCACACTTAGGTTTCATTTTATGCAACAGTTAAGCAGGAAAGAGTCCACGTTGCATCATATTTGGCAGATAGTTTTTTTTTATTTTTCTTTAAACCTTATTGTACAAAGAATTTGCTGCAGTTGTTCATATTAAACGGCACCGTGCAAATTTGCAACTTCACTACTCCGTTTTTGTTTGATGTTTCTAAGACTTGGAAGCACCGTCTGCCTTGTCCTTTAGCGCTCTTAATGAAAATAGTTTAAAGCCTAAACTTTTCTGAACAGCTTGCCTTTTTCTTTTTTGCCTAACAAGGTGGGTATTTCATTTCACCCGGGAGCTTTCAGATACACTTTAGTCTCCACAGTGTGATGAGGTGCCAAAACTACCAGGAGAAGGTAGCACTGTGGAGAGTCTGTCAGTTTGCCGAGGATCAAAGCCTTTTGCAAAGAGCGCACACACATCAAACGCTGCCGTGCACCATGTTACTTAGCAACCTGGACCAGGTGGTGCAGAGCTGGAAATATTAAGGCTCACTTTCTTCCTGTTTTCTGCAAGTTTTAAAGGAAATCGATAAAGTCGTGAATGTGTTGTGCATGTTGGAGTAGAGGAGAGGCCTTTCCTCTGCATTATAGCAGACAGGAGGGACACAGAGAAAGATAAGAGGTAATATTAAAAGCTGTGGACAGTGGGCGTGGGGGGTGAAGTGGTGACGCACATCATCCGGTGGGTCACACTAATAATGCCCATCTGCTGTAAATGAAGTAAGTGCACAGCAAAGTTGGCAGAAAAAAATGAGCATGTAAAGAAATAAGCAACATGTAAATAGAAAAATGGAAGATCTGTGGTGTCCATACCCTTTAAAGTTTTTTATTTATTTATTTTACATAGGAAAACAGTTTTTTATGAAGCAGAATCTGCAAGGCTAGCCAAAAACGCTTCATTTTATGTGATAGACAATACAAAGTAGTAGTGAACAATTATGAAGTGGAAGGAAAGTGTTTATGGTTTTCCAACTTTTTAAGTGAAACTACTGACAGAATATGTGTTTCTGCACAAATCTGGTCTTTAATGAATGAAAGACATCTGGGACTTGAGTTCATGACCATGAACTCAAGTCATGTGAGTTCATATGGAAACATGTAGAAAAACGTGCTATGGTCAAATGAGACCAAAGTTGAAGTTTTAGACCCACATGCAAAACAATATTGATGTAGAAAAACTCACACTGCACATCCTCCTGCTGTCCCCATAGTGACACCATCATGCTAAAACCTGTCAAAACCTCAGCTAAAGTGTTGTTACTTGTCTATTTTGTTTTACTCCCAACTTAATCTGAAATGTCTGGCTGCGTTAAAATTCATATTTTATTTTTATTTTATTTGTAAATCTCGATGGAACAGCTAAATGATTAAAAGTGGTCTTGAAAATTGTATTGGCGTTGATTCAATCTCAAATGAGGTGTTTTTGACTGAAAAACCAGTGAGAAGTCTTGAAAGTTTGTGTTTACACAGGATTTCTGTTCAGTCTTACTAAACCTGAAATAAGAATGAGTAAATATCTCACTCTAAGCTTTTAGATATGTACTCGGAAAAAGACTTAAATTGTAGCAAAGGGGGATTCAACAAAGCGGAGCACTTTTAAATGATTTTGAATATTTTTAAAAAGTTTATTTATTTCAGTAACTAATTTCACAAAGTGATACAAACATTATGTAGATTAACTATGCAGATTGATGTTTAAAAGCCTATATTTCAGTTAATGATGATGATTTCCTGCTTACAGCCACTGAACAAAACATTTGAGAGTAGAATATTACCTCAGACCAATATAAAAAAACAAGACATGTTTGATACTGAAATAACGACTTAATGAAAAATATGCTTAGTGCTTTAAGGACAACAGATATTCTAATGTATTGAATGTATAAAAACATTTAAAATGTTAATATGTCAAAAAATATAGAAAGCCATGTTTTTATTTCCTTCCTCTTCACAGTTGTGCAATACACTATAATAAAATCCAAACCACAGAGTGTTTTAGCAACAAAATGGAAGTGACTTAAAGGAGTATAAAAGCGTTTGTAAGGCACTGTATCACATGGTTAGTGCCAGACGGAACCAGTGGCCATCATGCTCCACAAGCAGCTCCACATTTTGATTATAGCACAGCGATTAGGTCAGGAGGATACTGGGGATTCCTGCAGGTCTTTTCTGCACAGAACAGGAGGCATCTATACCTCCTGCCACAGGCAACGACTGTATCACATTACTGGCCAAGTGTGAGGTCTTAGCCCACTATCTCAGTATAAGCCAACCGTGAGGGATTATCACTCTGTCTCGTTGCTTTATGTGCTCCTTCAATGCACCTGCTGGTGTTTTGGTGATTTAGGCTCACCATTAACACCCCTTTTGTTGGCTCCCAGTCATGCCAAGGCACATTAGCTTTATTTACCTATAAAATGTGACAGTCATTGTGGAATAAGAAGTGAGGGCATGTATAGCCACATAATTGAACAGCTGGGAGGCCAGCGAGAGCAACGCCACGCCACAGCCGACGGAAACAGGTGTATGCTGGGAAATGATTTGATGAATGTTCTCTTTAGTGTCAGTGACTGACTGCCCTTATTCATACAGCAGACAGCTCCTACGGCCAAGTACTGAGGAAACACATACTGTACATGGCTCACGCAGTCAACCACATACACTGGCACACACACACACCAAAATGTGAACACAAAGATATGTTAGCCTGAGCAGCGCACAATGCCAAACTCCCTCCGCTTTGATGGAAGACATTTCAATGGAACGTCTATTGATTGATTTGGTTTGTTGATCATAACTGACAGGAGAAGCCGTCCTGCAACCTGCCCATGGGTGGGAACGCAGGTATGAGAGATGCTCCTTTTTCTGATAATACCGACATAGTCGGATTAAAAAAAATTAAAAAAAAAGTTGGGAGGACTCAAGCCTACATGTGATAACTTCATTAAGCCACACAGGCACACAAAAAAATCTTATTATAAAGGCGCATAAACAAACTGAGCAACATCTTTCATTTTTCATGATTTATGAATAGAGCGTGCAGCAAAAGGACAACGGTGGGTTAGAAGGCCCGGTAAAATAAAAACATAAAACCCCTGCCACCCTTTAAGGCTGAAGTAGTGCGTCGTGATCTGAATCTCCTCAATGCTTCAACCCCCACCTTTTACAAAGGCAATGAAGACTTTAGCTTTTAAACCAGGTGCTCACTGTCCAAACGTAGCTCTCATCTCTTTCAGCCTGACTGTAGAAGGAAAGGGAGGCTTGCGTGTGCTGGCATAAGATCCCAACATTTAAAAAAAAAAAATAATAAATTCAGCAACTGAATTCTGGTGCCACGCTTCCTCTCTGTGGGTGTGTGGATGTTTTATTGTTTTCTTTTTCTGGCTGTACTACGACTCAGTTGGCACTATCATTTCTGTCCTCTTTTCTTTTGATTTTTTTTAATTTTTTTTATGCAACATGCAATTATGTTTGATGTTGCAGGAGAAAGTTTCCCCGTAAAAACTATGAATTTCTCCTCTAGCTGAAAGGGCTAATATTGATGAAATGATCAATGTGATGTGAAGGGGACAATAGGGCTTTTTAGAAACTGTCACTGACATTGTGGTTTGGAAAACAACAAAATCTGAGCAGTCTTACAACCTTTTAGCTTTTCACTCTGCTGCATGGCCCAAAGAAACCAATTACTCCCTTGCCTAAGATTTTCTGCAGCTCTGTATTAGGGCTTTTATCTGTCTTTGGGCCAGGTCAGTAGTTTTTCACTATTTAGCTATTTATTTTCTTTTATTTTTCTTTAAACGCCCACATTTCATTGCTTAAATTGAGGAAAATGTGACCTGCTCCTTCTTGATCTCTGTGAACCAAACATGAAAATAAGAAAGAAGCCTATATTCACCATAATTCTGCCCCAGGAAAAATCCAGGGGTGGCATATCCAGATGTAAACAATGGCAGGAGATTATTATTATTATGAGATTATGAAAAGATCTGTGTCTGAAACGCATCACATCACATCAAACTTGGTCCAACTGTACATCCAAACAGACTTTGCAGTCAGTTCTCCACAAAAGGCCATCACTTTTATTTGTGCTTTCATTTTGCTAGCTTCCCTCGAGTTATGATTTTGTGACAACACGTTCAGCTTGGAATAACTTTAACACTGATCCATAGATGGTGGCATCCATTATTACTTCTGCAAACAGTGTGTTGCTTTGTGACAATATGTTCTTCTTCTCTGCATGTCAGTATGTGGGAGCTTTAAGTATTGCAGAACCAGAAGAAATCTGTAAGGCAGCAAATGCTTTGTCACAGCACTGAGTGATAAATGCATTCATCATTCTTTATTACTATATGAATTCAGCCATGCAGCTGAACTCCATCACTCAGAATTACGTCAAAAACATGTTCCTAACCCGCAGAGTTTGGGTTTGTCCTGAAAAGGACTGCACTAGTTACAGTATTTACACCAAATCACAGAGAGAACAGTGTAAACACGGCAACTGTTGTTGCTTTCAAACTCTTCTCTGGGGCGCCGGCACCAAACCCTTTGAGGAGAAAAATCTTCTTGATCTGCCTCCATACAGCTGAACTTTCCACTGGGGAGAAACTTCATTCGCATATTTGGCTTCAGCTGCCACAAGTGCTAGAATTATGAGCCAACTACCAGCGCGGCATCTGGCTGGTTGATCTCAGCAGGTTCTGAGTAATCTGACTTTTTTTTCTTTTTTTTTTAAATGTGTATTTTGAGGCAGGTATTAAAATGTTTTTGTTTTGTTTTTTAACATTGTGTTGAAATAATTCAGTAAAAACATGTTTTAACGTAGAAAAACTGCCAAATGTATTGGTATTCCAAGTAAAGATGTTTGAAAAATTTAAATGGTAATTAATATTTTATCACAGTAGCAACAAAAGACTCACCTGATCTCAAACCAGAAACAAAAGCTTAACAAGTCTACCTTTATTAAGAGAATATTTATTCAATATTTAAATTATCGGATGTGCAAATATTGCTTTGCACATCATAGCGGTGCGTTCTACACCTCGTACAAACACTTTTCTAGTAGGTTAGCAACAAGTCATCAAGGATTTTCACAAGGCGAGAGATTGCTAGACCGCTTGAGCATTTCTGTTTGCACCAACTTGTGTTAGTTTTTTCATAAACAAATGTCTTTCTATGTGATGTATGTCTTGGTCAGTGATGGCAATAGAACCGTTGCTGTTTCGAGTTTGGATCGTTGTGCTTTTGAAAGTCCAAGCGACGACTCACTTTGAGTCTGCTTATTATTTTTTATTAAAGATTTCAAACACTTTCCGGTGCCACTGTATAAGAGTTCCCAGGGCCTTTGGAAGAAAACGGAGTCACACATCCTTCACCGTGCCTAAAAAGGTACTCTTTTTAGCTTTTTCATTTTCATACCAAACCTGTCTAAGATGTCTGGAAGTCAGTCGTGGTCTTGTCTGACCAAATCCCACGGTCCCAGTTATAAAATCCAGCTGGAATTTATCTAACTCTCCAATATGTTCCCATTTAGCATGGCTTGACAGAAATTTGTTCTTTCTGGCATTTCTCCATGTGGATGAGATCTAATGGCTGTTCTAGTGTCTCAGCACCACTTCTTCACTGCACTTACTGTATCTGGTGGTGAACTCTTTAATTATTGTTTTGTCTTACTTATTCTCCTTATTATGAATATTAGCAAGATAAAAGTGGATCATTGACTAGCCCAATGCCCAATGATTAAAAGAAATTAACCTTTTTATTTTATATTACTAATATAATAAGATGTAAGATCCTAAAATTTCATCAGTTTACACTTATGAGTGAATTGTAAGGTGTGCCAACACTTGTACCACTGGTCAATCTGGCCAATGCTTTCTTAATTTAGAACTAGAAATTATTGAACTTTTTCACCTTGAGATTATGCTAAAAAGAAGACAATTTCATTGTAAGCCTTTTTTTAAACTCTATTTGTACTTTTTCACCATCAAAGCAAACACTATCTGTCTTCGATTTAGTTTGTATTCTTAGCATGTGTGGGTTGACTTTTTATTTTTTCCCCAATCATTTTTAGCAGCAGATTGTCGATACGGTACTAATGTGTGTCTACAGTTTTTATTACGGGCTTCATCTGGATGCTTGAAAACAAATATGCACTACACTCACAAACAAAATATGACTTATCCATGAAAGCTTTTTCAAACACCACTGGTGTCCTCTCTTGCCCTGACCCATGGGGGGGCCTCTTGGGTTAGTGTGCAGCATATGGTGAGAGCACAAACCACCACTCCAGACTGCTCCGAGTCAGCCTGAGGCTCTTTAGATGTTTTGCATGCTGCTTTTGCTCTAATCGGCACTAACTTTTTTACAAAACTCTTCCATAGTTTCTTCTTGTCTTAAATATCTCTTATCCTTGCTGCGTTAAGAAAAGAAAGAGATCATGACTGAAAAACGTTCCCATAAACGGACTCTTGCATAAATTCAATTTAGATACACAAACGGGTTAAAATTTAAAAAAAAACACAACAACATATGATTTTCTGAAACACAATTTCTACAGCATGAAAGCAAAAATCTTTGCAGATTTTCCAAAACATCTGAAAATGTTCTTTGCTGAATTCTTCACATCCACATTTCAATTGCACAGTTTTCTGTTCAGTTTAGGAACCAGCGTACATCTTTTAGTTTCCAGAACATTTCTTGTTGGAGCCAAACCTCAGTGTTTTACCAGTCGAAGGCAATTTGTTCAAGTGCTGAAATGGGTTCTCCTGTTGCTTTTAGAGCACTTTCTTTTGTTAAACTATTTCAGTGTTCTGAGACTCTTATTTTTATTTATTTATTTTTTTTGCTAGTGTATTGAAGATACTGGAAACAATCAGCTCCTTTCTTGGCTGTAAAACATCCTTCACTGGGTTAATTTTGCCCATTCAAACGCCAACAATCAAGCTCAGGTGGGCCTCGCTTTAGTTTGAGGAAACAAATCATATTCAAACATATCCTGCTTGTGTTCTCCACTTCATTATGTAAACATTTATGTAAGTTCTTCTTCCATTATGCAGAAGTTTCTGACAAAACATTTCTCTAATTTGCATGTGATTGCTCCAGATATTCTGTAGTTTTGTAAATAATGTTGAAGTGAAGGTAATTCTGAGCAAAGCTGGCTGTCTTTATATATTGTGCGATAAATTCGAGATCGATGAAAAAGAGAGACTGCATTACATGCAAAACGGTACTAATTTATTTAAGAGGAATTTAAGATATTCAATGGCAATCGTTTCCTGTTGACCCATTTATGTGGGCTTTATTCAGAGCTGTAGGGACAGAGACTCTCCTGGTATAGAGAAAAAATAGAAGTGGAGACTAGCACAAATGCACTTTTTGTAATGTGGTACAAATGGTTCAACTCTTTAAATTCACATTATTCTGTCAGTGTCATCTCTCTTTTAAAGTGCTCTCTGGCACTATCAAGTACAAAATGATTGAAGGCTACGAAGTTTTGGTCTTGGATTGTCAGCAGCACACTGTCAATCCCGCAGAGGTCAGTTTGTTCAGTCTGCACTATGACATAACAAATATATAATTTACAGCAGACTCACCTGAATTATTGGATTCAAAGGAATTCTACTCGCAGTAAGTGTTTCATAATGCTGTTTTGAAACACTGAAATAACTTTTCTGTCGCTTGGAAAGAGCAGATTGCAGCCACCGAGCGCTTGAGTCTGGAAGCAGATGCATGCTTCATCAAACTTTAATCACCAGCAAGTGGTGTCCTCTTCCAATCGAACACACTCAAGTCTTCGGCCCAATTTGTGACAAAGTGGAAATGCAATGTTTGACAGCATTTAAATTAACCGTCATTACACATCGCAAGGATTTTAAATCATGATTCGCAATGTCACCTCTTATTTGAATTGAACTTCAAAAACTGGGTTTGTTGACTCCTACCAGGGCTAATCAAGCCATGAACTATATTCTGGGATGTTGAGTCTAAAAGACAGAAAATGAAGGGGATTTGTAGAACATCAAGTCGTGTCAAGTGTTTGAAACATTTATTGCCTTTTATGTGCATCTGTTCTGAATAGTGCTGGGATCCACGGTGTGGGTTTGACAGAGTTGGGTGCATTACTTTTGCTAGGATATCAAAGCTTAAGTTACAGAATGATTTGGCATGTAAAAATAAAATCTGGCACAGCTTGCCTTATCTGTGTATGAAACAGTGTCAAATGCATTGTTAGATTATGATTTTTCTTTCATTTTGCACACATACTTTTTGTATTAAGTTAATCTAAACAAATATTTCCCCTCTATTTTTGATCATCACAAATGTTTTCTCAAGCTACAAAATATCCAGCGGCAAAAACATGTTTAAAAATACTTTTCTTGATTCTTTCTGATCTCTATGTTGCATATGTCACCTCAAGGCCACAGTTTCCAAGGGACTTTGTGCACAGCAAAGGGATTTAATAAATGGAAAGACGTGAGATGTCCATGCGGATTGATTAGATATATATTGATTCTATCCAGCAAGAGCCAGAGCACTGATGTGCCCATGAAAGGTACAACTCACAACAAATTTGATAAAAGTTGAGCTCACACAAGCTTAGCATAAGCCACAAGCACTGTGTGGGTCTGAGATGCTACATTTACAAGTGCAAAATATTCTTCTGTCCTGAACTGGCTGAAAGTCTAGCCAGTATCTACCAGTACATGACTTGTATCGAATCCCTGCTCTTTGAATGCAGTCCA
Organism: Poeciliopsis paucimaculata; assembly: GCA_903067055.1. NCBI lineage: Eukaryota > Metazoa > Chordata > Actinopteri > Cyprinodontiformes > Poeciliidae > Poeciliopsis > Poeciliopsis paucimaculata. Next base: position 24,082 of record CAEGAD010056566.1, on the reverse strand, counting down.
ATAACTGATGCTTGTCAGCATCATTTTTGTTCAAATACAAGAACACATACGTAATATTACATAAGTGCAATGCTTACTTGCTGTGAGCAAATGTTTTTAGACTGTGTAAAATTTAAAGCTTTTGTCCAAGACAGTAAAACTAAATGAAAAAATCAAAATAAATTAAATATATTGTATTTGATGTACATTTTGTATAAATTAAATTAACTTCCCAAATTAAATAAAACGTCCCTTTTTTATGTGCCCTACTGTAACATTCTCATTTATTTTTAAAAGGTGTTTTTGGCTCTAAGGCCTTTATTTGACAGTGGTCAGACAGGAAAGAGGGCTGAGTGAAAGAGGGCGGAAACATGTGGCAAAGGTCAATAGGCCGGGACTCGAACCCATGTCGATTGTGTCAAAGAGTAATGCCTCCATATATGGGTTGGACGAGTTACCCCAGTGCAATCACAGTGCCTGTAACAACCTTCTCTAATAAATGCCTTTTAACATGTCTAAAATCTCAGAGCAGAAAACTCCCAATGTGACCTGGAACCTTCAGTAGCTGCTTTGCTATCCTGTGGATCCATGATCCAGAATGGCAATGACATCTCTTTGGGTATTTGTTCATTGTGTATGCCGGCTAATTGCAACGAAGAGAACAAAGACACACCATTGACGCACAAGTGCCTCCCCAAACTAGCAAAGCTCTATGTGCCCTGCCACTCAGGCTGCACAGAGCAAAATAAGCCAAACGGCCCCTTATGACCACGTAGCCACATCAAACAATATCAACAATCACGTCTGCATTATGCAAAAAGTGGGTAAACAACAGGCTGAGGGACAGGAATTGGCTCAACACCAGCTGTCTAATTAGCTTTGTGCTTTCTCTTGAAAAGGAAACAAACAGAGAAAGCGGGACTGTCTGAAAACCGGCCAAGCATCGGTTCTAAGTGTTCACTTGCCTTCACATCAGATGGGCTGCTGCATTTCGACTCACACCAACGTGTCAGATTAGACACCAAAATTAGATCCTTACTTGAGGCCCCAGGAGGCCATGGCTGGGCTATTTTTGAATCACTGTAAAGACTCGCTAGAGAGATGGGTACAATTTACATTTTAATGAAGCCTTATAGCTTATTGCTATTATGTAGAGTTATTCACAAGCGCCTGGGACACACACATACACAGTGAAATGGTTTAAATCATGTCCTCTTAGCTGGCTGTAGATGCAGCCATGCCCCACTAATTTAACATGCTCCTGTTGAGAGTGCTTGCAGAAATAAAGTGTCCTGTAAACACGGACCGAGAGCAGAGAGGACAGAGTGGTGCATTACATGACAAAAAAGTCTCACTCTGGAGTAAGTGGATGGACAAAAACACTTGGAACAATTTTCCTGAAATCAGAGAGGCTTTGGACACTTTAGTGGACATGATTTGAGACAAGGGGGAAAAAAAAAACATGAGGTGGGCTTTGTGGTAACATCACAGTGACAACTACAGAACTGAGTAGCAGGGGCACTGTGACAAGTGGCACCAATGATGAGCGTTGCTGACGAATTTAGCGCAGTGAAAGGCAACATGTATCATGTCAGAATCGTCACTTCACTGTCATTTAGCAGCAGCCAGCGTGGGAGTGAGGACAAATCCAGACTCCCGCGTCGTTATCAGGCACACTGCAGTCGGCGGCATCGGGCGGCAATAAGTCACGTACAGTGGAGGCTGCTATTCAATAATGGGCAACGACAAATTCCTGCTGTTAATGACATTTCAGTGAGTGACATGAAAGGCGTCACAAAGCCAGCTTCCTGCTGCGGGAAACAAATGCAGCTCGTGTTGCAGGACTTGGAGTGAAACAGAGTCCTGGCAGCCTCAACAGTGCTTTAAAAGTGATCAGTCCTTGCCTTGTAAGTGGCAGACGATCCTGGCACATCCAGTGCACGGGACATCTTATCTGCAGCTCCCCCAAGCCCCTTATCGCTCAGCCCCAGTGGAAAGGATTGCCAGGTAGCAGGTTGTCATATGACACAAAGCCACAGCTCAGCACAGCTTCCCACACCAACGGTAGCTCCCATGTGATAACACATAACACAACAGTATGCTGTTGCTTCTAAGATAGCGCCAAGGGGAAATGTGAGCCCAGTGAAGATTTCTATCTGCCTTATTAAACAGCTGACCTTGACTTTAGGGAAAACCGGATTAGCATGAGTTTTTTTTTTTTTAAGACACTACATGATATTTTTCAGTTGAAATGATGAGCCTCCGTCTAGGGATGGGAGCTCTCCACTGCATACCAGGGTATGAAATGGAAATACCAGGGTACACCACATTAAAGTCTGCCTTGTCAGACTAATGATGTTTTTTAAGACTTTCTAACAGATTTCAGACATTAACTATTAGATTAAATTCTGATATCACTCATGGAAAAAGTTGTTAATGCTACTGAACTATAGAATCAACAGGGATTTTGTATGTTGGCTGCATCAAGACTAAGAGGGATTGGTCATAGCTGAAGATTGAAAGCAAAATTTATGTTTGTGCCACATTCAAGGTGGTTTTATATTCCTGCAATTTATGTCTTTTATAGAATCCCCATAATACCCTGTTAGCATGTATATTTTTTTCTAGCGTGTTACCATTACCATCTCACATAGGCAGGAAGTGACAGCGAAGCGCAGAGTTGTGATTGACCTTGGCTCGCTCTTTTGACTGGGCAAGGGTGAAACCAGATGGTGGTTGGCTCTTACCTATTGGAGCACAGGGCACTAAATGACCTGCGGATGGCCTGAATTTGGGTGAGGGTTTTAGCTGAAACTTTAGTATGATTCATTGAAAGCCAACGTGTGGTCCAAGTTTTTGTGGGTGGACCTATGGCAGTTTTCTTCCACTGTCTAAGCTCTGCTGTTCGACCAGGAGTGAGAAATGTCCAATTTGAGGAAGGAGCAGTCGAGGCGTCACAAAGCCAGCTTCCTGCTAAACAAATGCAGACAAAGACTCACTACAACTTGAGTGGCAGACTCAGCACACTTAATTCAAATAAGTTCAATTCAATTCTTCAATAATTGCTGATCTCAACCGGACCATGAAACCCTCATCATCCAGGTCTCTTCAAAATATTCATTGTAAATCACTATTGCAGTGGGCAGAATGGATCTCTTGTGGCCATCTGTGAAGCACTAGGCAGATAAAACCTCTGACTGAAGAATTACTATGCTGGGTTTCTATGTGGTAAAGAGGATGTTCAGAGGTTTGTACTTCAATGTATGCAGCATCCGTCATTGTGCAGTCAGTTCCAGAACAGAACCGGCCTTCAACAGAATCTGGCTTAGTATTAGAGGACAGGCCATGCCTCACAGAGCATTTACACACTCTCCAAAAAGTTACAGATGTGCTGATCCAGAAGTACTTTCTATGCTAAGGTTACGTAAAAAGTTAATGGGAATGTTATCTCCTTTAATTGCCTTGCGTAGCCACTAAAGCAATAGTCACTGACATTTGCAACATCTTGCTGCAAACAGTGGATCAGAGGTTCCACAAAAAACAGACTGCTCAGTCACCTCTTTGAGATAGCATCACAACTGTAGGTTTCAAGCTCTTTGCTGATGAAGGTGCATGAAACCAGAAAAAAAGTCAAAGTCCTATAGGTGTAACCTACGCAGCATTGCAGCCTACCCTCCAACCCTACCTCTTTCTTGCTATAATGCTTTTTTCTGTCTTGGATTTTTACCAGTTCTCATTGTTGCTGTTTAACAAATGGAAGGACTCACACAAAGTCCATTTCCAGACAGGTGTCCCTCCCCCTGGCGCAACATAAACACATCAGACAATGGTTTGGCACTTGCTTGAGGAAACAACACATCTTAGGCCTCCGCCACCTCAGATGTACGCAAGGGTTGATGAAAGGATCCAGAGGATGATTGAAAGGATAACTACATCCTCCAAATTGCAGTGTGTGTCAGGTATACATCCATTTCTCTCTCTCAGACAGAAAGAGAAGAGCGTGTAATTTCTGATACTTAGAGGACTTATGTGAAAAGACTTTTTTTTTTTTTTTTTTTATCCAAGACTGTAATCACGTTTCTACCCTTTTAAGCATCCCGTAAACATAATTAAACATGGCTAAAGGATTCCCTTGGCTCATTTACCTAAACTCCTTTTGACACCTTTGGTTTGCAAAGAGCCTCTCCAACAGACCCTTCACCGCCCAGGTTCAGCTCAAATCCATTTTGAAAACCGATAATTGTAGAGTGAGAAGTTCTTGAATAACTCAGCTGCGTGGTATTTACATCACTGAATTGAGTGTGAGTGTGTGTGTCTGAGGGAGGTGGAGTTGAATTGGCCTTTCATTATGGGGTTACCTCTCTTTCTTTCTTTCTTTCTTTCCCAGACATAACCATTACTGCTCTTTTTCCTTCACCCTGCATACCCTCCTTTCCATTCCTCCCTTGTTTTCTCCTCTGCTGTCTGCACGGCGGGCTCCTTTTTTCCCTCACCGTTAGACGTTATCTCAAAGACCAGATCACCATGGCAACAATTAGTCACATCGTCATCGCCCACACTTGTATTTGATGGCTGTTTTTATTTTTTGAGGGTTTCTCAATGCACCCCTACCTCACTGGCAGATTGCCAAGTAACCTGTTCCGCTCATCGAGGAACAATGTTGCCATCTGTTGGCTCCGTGTGTTTGCACACAAGCAAGCGACATTGAAGAAAGAGACAAGCACCTCCCCCACCTCATCCCATGATGACTCATGACGGGCAATCACATGGCAATTAGGACCTTCGACTCCAACTAGTCTGTGGGGCTCAAGTTTGAGACACGTCTCATCTCTTTCAGAAGGTCAGTGCAAACACCACCTTCTTTCCATTAATGAAAACAGAGATGAAACACAAAGATGCTGATTCCCTGTAGATCCACACACACACACGCATTCTCTCTCTCTCTCCTGCATACACATGCATACATGGAGAATGAGGGTATGATACGGGCCTGACTGGGATAAAAGCGGAGTGCAAGTAGCTTCCTGACAGCTTGGTTAATTAAACATGGAGAGTACTTGGGCTTACGACCAGGTCTCATACTTATTCATGTCTGCCATATTGTATATCTCTAAGTGAAAAGAGTGCTCTCTTTGCAGCAGGGTATCAGCTAATGTGAGAGATAATATATTGGCTGAGATTTTGGCTGAGCATTACCCTTGAAATCTTGGACCTGCTTCTGTTCTCCGGAGGCGCTAATTAAGTTTTTTTTTTTTTTTTTTCCTTTTTTTTCTTTCCCCAAGTCTTCCAGTTAAGTGATGTAATACTTCATCCTCGCAAATAATTTTCCATTTGGGACCAATTGTTGCTCTTGCTATTTTGTTCTGCTTGGTTCGATTCTTGCCAAGGAAAGGCTGGGGGAAGGTTCAACTCCATTGTTAGGATTTTCATCATCAGGCAGTCATAATTTAAGCACAGAAGGAAAAGGAGCAAAGGCGACTGTTCAGAGTGATATGATGCAAGATTGGAGGAAAACCAACTCAGTTCTGCTTCAGGCGTTTCAGCACAGAGCTGCAGTTGAGGACCCCTGCTAAGACACAGGCCTGAGGCTACATATTAATTCAGCTGAGCTGTTTAGCAAGAGGTGTAATTCACCTGCTTTGCAGTTCAGACTTACAACAGAGCATGTCCACTAGAGCTACAATGCCTTGCATAGTGACTCATGCCCCTTGAACCTTTTCACTTTTTTCCCTTTACAACCACGAACTGCTGTGTATTGATATACGGTGCGATTGACAAAGTTACATAACGACACAGTCATTTATGATTGTCAAAAGAAGCAAAAAAGGACACATGGTTTTGACTTTGTTTTCTAAATTAAAATCTAAAAAATATACCAGGATTTGTATTCATCCCCCGTTTATAAGATGTTGCATTAAATCAGTGGCAACCAACGATCTTCAAAGGTGCCCTAATGAGTAAATTTATTCCAGTTTATTGCAAATTATTCTCTACATGAATTCATCTGTTCTTTAGAGGCCTCAGCGTTTAGTTAGAGAACATTAGTAAACCAACAACATCATGAAGACTTAAAACACACAGCAGACAATTCAGGGATTAGGCTGTGAGGTAGTTTTACAGCTGCTAGAAAGTTAATATCCTAAATCTGGTCTTCATACAAAAGTGGCAAAACAAAGGCAACTGTTAAAGTCTCATTTGCCACAAACCTTGTACTGGACACAGAAAAGCTACAAACTGGATACTGCTCTATCAAATGAAATTGCATTAAAATATATTTAAGTTTGTTGTACCATGATAAATGTGAAAAGATTCAAAGGGAATGAATCTTTTTGTCAGTAACTGAGGATGTCCATGTTACACCAACCAGCCTCTGGCAAACAGGCCTGTGTTTGCTTTCAGGTCTTCATTAACAAAAGGGAAAGGCTTTCCAGCCCTTGGACCATAATGCTCTGCTATAGCTTGCCAGACATTGGGAAACAAAAGAGACAATCAAGCTGCAGATGCTCATGCTTTCACATATAATGACTTCTTTGGTTTTGCTCAGTGAGTCTCATCAAAGCTTTCACAAATAAATATGCAAGATGCAAAAACAAGGAAGAATCAGCAGACATGGCAGAAAATGTATGCATATCTATATTTCTATTTAATGTTCTGTATCCCACAGCCACACAACAAACACAAACACACCCACACACAGACACATCCTTGCGCTGCTATACAAACGGGACTTTGTATTGATTTCCTTCCTTTTTGAAAACGGCAGACATTTACCTTAACGCTAACCAATACCAAACAATGCCTAACTCTAACCTTAACCAAAATTTAATTCACACCATACCTCTAAGCCTAACTAGTCGAGTGCAATAGAAGTGCAGAACCAGAAAAAGGTCCTCATCTTCACAAAATACCTCCCTTCGTTGGTAAATATTGTGATTCTGGTCCTCTATACCAGCATGTAAATACAAACACACACACTCACGCACACACAGGAATTCCTCTTGGTTTACATTTTGATTCACAATGCTTTCTATTTAATTTACTGTCAACTGCATTGCATTTGTTAACTTTCCTCTCCCAAGTGCTGCTATTTTTGGCTGCATGTCATAAAATCCTGCCATGAGAAAATGATCCCTCCAAAAAAAAAAAAAACCCTGGCTCAAAGGTCTGTGAAAATTCCCTGCATTTGGTGGTGCTTTGCAAATTAATGCAAACACCTCATCTCCCTTTATTATTTATTCATTTGGAGCAAATGTTTTCCTCTGCATTCATGTGGAAGCTTTGCTTTTACCCTTCAAAGGACAAAGCTACAGCAACCCAGGCGTTATTTTCCACCATAAAAGGGAGCAAAAGAAACAGTTTGCTTATGTCTGCACCCCATATGCTGTCTTGTCAACAACCTGACAGAAAACATTATGACATGGAGAGATAAAACACTTTTTGTGTTGCTTTTCTGTGTCAGAGGCAGATGAAGCCTCTCTCTTTTTTTGCCAAGCAGATTTGCATAAAGTTATAGGGAGATTAATAGAGCAGAAAGGACGCTTTACCTGTTGATTCACTGCCAGTCACTGCTGAATCAGGGAACTGCTTCGGATATCTTCCCTTATCTACAATCTCAGGACAACGTTATATAACTGCAGCAGAAACGAGACCAAGGCAGCTTTGAGACTTGTTTGATTCAGGGCCCCAGTGTGAAAATGCTCAGATCTTTAGGAACACATTTTACAAAAAAAAAAACATGTTGAAAATCTTATTTTTGCACATTTAATGGGCTCTAGTTCAAATCACCATTCCTAAGCAGCACTGTTTTCACCCATTATCCTCAGTAAGACATCACAGCAGTCATCAGACCTGACGCAACAGCGTCTAATTAAGCCGGATCGAGATCCTGACAGACTGCGTTTATTGTTTAAGCCTTTCCCGAACATTTAAATGTCTGTCGCGTCAGACTGGATTGATCCTCTCGGGTACATTAACCTATCAATGAACGAGGTGCTGTGCATTATGATTAAGCACATGGAAAACATCCACGTTCTTAGCTCAGAGGTCAGAGAGAGGCAGCTACAGTAAACCACAAAAGCACAACAATGAGCTGCTTCCTGGCATTAATATTCATGAGACGAAGCCCATGCTGTGTTGTTTCTTTCAGGAAGGAAAGAAGATACCAGGGGCACATCTGGACAGTGTGTGTGAGTCCAAGGTATTGATAAGGACACATTGTTACATAAATGGGGCGAGAGGATAGGGAAATAGCCAGCAGCAAAGATGCGGCGTAATTAAAGTGCATGGGGGTGTCGGTGGGCTCCTTGCCACGTTTGCCATTGACTTTCAACCAGATGAGGAAGGTCAGCGACAAGGTGTTTAGAGCAATCTCTGCAAATTGTTGGACTGAGGCTTGATAATCTCCAAGGCTTTAATGGATCTCAGATCTGTTTACCAAGTGAGTGCACCTTACAAAGTCATTTGGCAATTGTTTTACCCTCTAACGTAATAACAGAACTGGAATTGGCTTTTTGATCAATGACATCAGTGGTTAAGTTGATATATTCAATAAGAGCAACAACCTTGAGCCTGTTAGAGTTACTCCACATGTTTCTATGCACGTGTGAATGAATTAGAGGGTGAGACTGTAAAGTACTCCCTAACTTTCATACCAAATGCATTTGTTTCAGTTTTCTCCTCAGTGTCTCATTAAAAATGCTTTGAGGTTGTGTCTTCTCTGCAGACTGACCCATGCAGTGCATCTGGGGTAAACATTAACATACAGTACTGAGTGCTGAATGTTTATCTCAAATGTCCCAGACATTTATCATCAAAAGTAACCATAATTAAAAACAGCTGAGGGGACGTTCTTTGAATAATAAGAAAGATGGGCAGAGTAATGCAATGGAACAAGCTTTGCTGTTCTACCATGTGTGAATTATTTTAGTTTTTGTACTTTTTTTTTTTTTTCTTTTCTTGACCAAAGTGGGACAAGAAAAGCAACTTGACTGCACAGGAAGAGCAACCCACTATGGTCTTTGAGACTACAGGTTTATCTGAGTGCTGTAAGATTTCCTCTGGTCTCCGTTTAGGGATTAATGGTAGAATGGATTAGACATACCTGAAGACATAAAAGGGCTGCAATTTTCACTCTTGGTACAATGCTACAGCTTAAATTTAATGCCTTAAGAAAGCACTGCAGTCATTGCTCAGGTGATGATCTATAAACATTATTGTCTCTTTTGATATAGACAACTCATTTGTCAGACATTAACAGGTATGTAGGAAGACATGTTTCCCAAGAACAAATGCATCCTAAAGCCATTGACATAAATTGTACTTGCTAGCTTGGTGAATGTATGTACGATCATTTTAACAGAGCAATGTCACCATACCTCTGTTGAGGAATGTAAATAATGAAAATAATTTTACATCTTTGTTGTTTCATCTAATGAAATAAATTCCTGAAGTTTCAGAACCTCCCCTCACCCAGATGGAGTACCTTTGAGATCATTTAGTGGAGACTTTGTTCTAGGCCTTCTCATCCGACATAAGTGTTTGATGTCAAATGAGCTTCTTGAAGAGAAACCAGAAATTCCCATAAACACACATCTAAAACTTGTGGAAAGCTTTCCCAGATGAATTTAAACTGTTTGAGCTGCAAACGATGGCCTGACATCAAACAAAGTCTTTGGATTAAAAATGGGATATTACCTAAGTTGGTATGTGCAAAGTCATATACCAACATATACCAGTACGACATATAGTGGCTTAATAAGGGTTATCTCAGGCTAAAAAAGAAAAAAAAACATTGGTGACATATGATCAATAAAAAAAAATAAAATTTTGTTTTAGAGCATTAGTGCAGCATGGCATGGAGACAATTAGCCTCTGGTTCTACTGAGCTGTAATGAAAACTCAGGTTGCTGTATTGGCGTCTTTTAGTTCATGTCTATCGTTGTCTCTGGTGTCCCAGATTTTCCTCTTAACAACATCCCATAGATTACAGGTGCTCTTCCACTCTTCCTTCAGATCCTAGCAGCTTGATTTCCAAATAAAATGCACGCTTTACTTTTATTTGAAATGAGGACTTTGAACCACTAAGCTACAGTCCATTTGTTTCTCTTTTCTTCTTCCTTAGTCCAGGTAAGACGCTTCTGGTTCAAGAGAAGCTTGATATGATCATAATGCAATATCTGTGGCCCATATATAGAATTCATCTATGCATATTTGCTCTTCATATACTGACTCCACCCTCAGTTTGCTCCTTATGATACTCCCTCAATTTTTGGAATCAATTTTGCAAGCTTACACTGTTGTGGCTTACCCTCATTGTGAAGGGTGTCAGTGACAGTCAGCATTCTTCCCCATATTGTGTAGCCTACTGACCCAGACTGAGAGGTCATTTAGAGGCTCAGTAAACCTATGCAGGTGCGCTGAGTTAATAAGCCGATTAGAGCGTGACACCAGGAGCTTCCCATGTTGAACTTTTTCGCAGCATTCAAATTTGAGGCAAGATCATTAAAGTTGCGAGAAACAAAGACCTGAAATATTTCACTTGATGTGTAATGAATTTAATATATGAGTTTCAGTTTGTAAAAGAGTGACAGAAAATCTTGAATTGTTTCCAAAACTTTGTATTTTTTTTTTTGTACCTGTAGTAAATACAACATGACATTAAGTCCAATATCACAGGAACACAAGACATATGTCATCCACTGCGATGGGAGGTCGGTATTAGCATGTGGATCACAAAGACAGAGAGCGGAACATGAGGGAAATAATCACGTAATCACAGCCCCACTTCTAGTCTATTGTATTGAATGAGACTCTAACATACACAATATACAGGGAACTTCATATCATAGTTAATACAGATGGTTATTGCCCATAAGAATGCACGAGTTCAATCTGTGAGGTTGATTTGAGGAGTGAGTGAAAAGTAATGAGCAATATGCTTTTAGAAGTCTTTAAAATGAGCTTCTTACAACAGATTGTAGCTCAGATGCAGTTGTGAAACATCCTGCCTTCTGAGCCTTTTTAAGATTTTATTCCTTTTGTTCTTTATGAATTTAATTTCACTGCAGTAATATCTATAATTCAGAACAAATTCTCCTGATCTCCTTGTCTTTCCCCGTGTGGGGAAAAAAAAAAAAAAGAAAATATAGATGGGCTCTGCTTAATTTTTATGAAAAAAATTCTGTATTCTCAGGCGAACAATGGGAACACTATTACAGGCCTTGGCACAGAAAAGCCTCAAAGGCCTTGGCATAAAAGCCTGTACAAATTGAGAAGATAGAACTGAAAACTCATTAGCTAACCAGGTTTCAAATCATTGCATTTTTTTTTTATATGCTGGATGTCTCAGTCTGCAGAGCTCTCATCTGATGAGGGCTGTTTTGCATGACTTCAAAGGATGCTGATTTGCTTTAGAACTTGTGGCTGATGTTTTTTGGTCTGATATGTTTGGTCAGAACATAGGCTGTGATGTATTTGACTGCAGAAACTCTTTTATAATTGTTAAAGAATTTGGTGTAAAAGCACTCATTTGAAAGCTTCTTAGTGAGATGTGGTGCAGTGCATCGCCACTCGTTTCCCTGCATATTATTTTGTGTTTTTGGTTAGTGCTCTAGTCGGTCCGAGGCTGTTTCTTCAAGGACCTTTGAGAGAGCAAAGTTATCTGATGGAATGCACCTCAGCAGATAGGTAAAGCTTGGCTTCTGTGTTCGGGTACAAAGTCAATTATCATCTCTCCAGTTTGATCTCACTTCAGTGTGCTCTTTCTTTGAGACGAGCCTAAAAGAAGGCCAGATCTGACAAAAAAAGAAAGTTCCTTTTCTTCGTATTCGACCTCACAATTTCTGATACAGTGCCTGCACTGCGCCTAACAAAAGGCGATGTTTGATGACACCAACGCTATAAATCCTATTGCAGCACAAAAGAAGAAGTTGCGAAGCAAATAAAGCCTCTGCAGACACCTTTTAACTTCTCACATCTGAGCAAACTTGATATTTGCGCTGATCCTTGTTTGCTCTCGGCTTGTGTTGTACCAAGTATTTAATCTGCAGTTTGAATATTATGATAGCACTTATTGCTGGAATCAATTTTGAAAGTGACTCAGGTCTAAGCTGGAGAAGCACACACATTCACTGCACCTCGACAATCGGCGTGCTCCACTTCTAATGCTCCCCCTGGGTGCACCATATAGGTTGTGTTGAAAGATATATTATCATTCATAATTTCCCTTCCTTTTTTTTTTTTCTTTAAAATGTGCTGTCTTGCACAAAGAGGATGTAGGTAAGATATTGCCCTATTATCCCATTAGGATCTCGTACTTCAGAAGCTGCAGCAGTCATTTTTAGATAGCTTCTCTTCTGCACCATTTTCGTCTTGCCGTACAAGAAGCTGTTCAGTGATGCTGCACTACCATCTGCTGGGAAACCTACATGTGGAATCCATTGCAGCAAATGCCCAGCTGTCTTTCTTCATCTATGCCGCTGTGTAACAGAGATTGACTTCTCCGTCTGTCACTGATGACATTGTACGACTGCTGTGTTTAAATTAGCCGCGGCCCGATAAGAGAATATAAATTACCCCAAATCTGCCCGGCCTTAGAATCTGACAATTCATCGGGAGAACATATTGAGTCGCCGTGGATAAGTCTACCGCTGATGCGGCTTAATATTGACAGCGCCCTGTTACGACTCCCGTTTATGATGAAACGGTTTGTCTAGCAGAGCAGCCGAGACGAAAAGCCGAACAATGCTTGCAGCAGAACAACCAATGGCCACAGCTGTTTGACTCTCCTATGAAGAAGCATAACACATTATGTAATACAATTACGCACCAAAATTAATAGCAGGGCAATTGTGCAGGCAACCAGCCAGCTGTGATGGCTTTATGTAACTGTCAAAAACCACAAAAATAAAAAGACAACAAGGATGGGCTTTTTGTTTTATTTGTTGTTGTTTTTTCCAAGCAATACATTTTGAGACAAACATATTACACCTCTTACTTCTGTCTTGAAACAGTTTAACACCTTATTTGGCATAAAGTACTCTTAATATTGCTTTTAGCTAGCAGGAATTTAACTTTAAGTTGCTCTATAAAAGGATGACAATGTATTTGTCTACATTTTATCTGTTAAAAGACTCCAGAAAAACATGCAGAGATGAATATACCAGCGCATGTGTCACTAGTTTCATGTGATATACACAATAAAGATTGCCTATAAAAAGTTTATATCTGCTCTGCGATTTTTGCTACAAATGGCATCTGCAGTAGCTGCAGTGGACAATGAAGACTCGACAGAAAACTCCAGAAAACTCTTGAGTACAAATAAAATGCATCATAAATATCTATCTGATAGTTGTGAAAGGGTAGATATAAAAAAATAATTAGAAACATATTTTTTATTATCTTTGGAAAAAAGATACGTTTTTAAAAGTAGGACTTTTCTAATGTGCTCTGGAAGCAAGCTGTTACCCCAAGCTTTTAGTTAGAAGTAAACAAAACCTTGATTTTCTATTGGACAATATTTTCAAACTTTGCAGAAAAAAAATAAAAGTTACACGATTATTTACGTACAAATACACTGTGCTACTGCATCTAGTACGTCGCATTGCTGTTGGGTAACTAAGCAATACATGAATATTATAATTATTTCTTTACACTTTACTGGTTTTGACACTAACGGAAGATGTTCACAATAAATAATCTACTATGTGTTTAACTAATTTAAGATGATACAACAATTACTGATTGTGCTGATTAAAAGTTCATGTTTGCAACTTTTTTAATGTTTCATACACGTGGCAGTGATGTTGGATGCTGAATTTGGGGCAGGTGAGCATTTTGGGGGATTTCTTGGATTTCCAGCTACTAACTCCTCTTCATTGGATTAAAGTGCAAAAATTACAAAAGAAATAAAAAAGTAATTAAAACTGTTTATCCTTGTTGTTTTAAATTGCTACGTCTAAATCCCTGCAGTGGCTAGAAATGCAGCAATGCTACAAAACAGTTTAGCACATTACTTCAGCACATAGAGCCACTGTAATATTTTCTCCAATATATTTATGTTATTTTATTACATTGCAGCACTATGTGAATATGAAACTTCCGCTATGTCGTATATGTGCATCAACAATACCTGATACCAAATTTGGTTTTTGAGGCAGCTCAGGGAGCTCCAAGTGTTGGATTTCTGACTGGGACATTTCAGCTCTTGACTATAAACACGTTGCACAAATATTTTCTACCCAATGTTTGGAAAACAAAGAAAAGGTAGTATAACTAAAAGATATTTGTCTTTTCTCCGGCAAAGTTTTAAACTATTACTTTTCTAACTTCCCAAAGTGATGTGCTGCGCCGCTTGAACACTGAAAGGACAGCCTTTTCATCAGTGCAGCAAATTTGCAGACATGAGCCTACAAGTCATGCTTCTGTCTCAAAGCAGTTTAACAAATTGAAATGGCATTAGATACTGTAATATTACTTCCAGTATGACACATTGTTAGTCTGTGCAGCTTGGCTTTTATTCAGGTTCTGCCTATCGAGCTTCATCGCTGCTGAAAGTGCTTTCACAAAGATTCATTGAATTAAGCCTGCGTGCATAAAGAAGATGGAGAATAGCTGGGAGCACTTGTTCAATTTACATAATGCCTTTAATTTTACTACATTTGCTAGTAGACCCCAAGGATAGTTCAATCAGCTTGCTGTATACAGAGAGTTCAATGTACAGAATCATTAAAACAAACAGATTGACAACAAATGTTACATAAATTAACGCTGATTATCAGTCTGTAGGGACTGACTTTCTCAAAAGACGCGGTTGAACAAAGCGATAATTACGCATGCCTGACAAAACAGAAGCCCTCAGAGAGCATCAGTCATCCACAGGTGCATGTATGGTTAGGGGTTTCTCCAGGTCAGGTGATGGATCTGTTCTATTTTCCTTCCATCTTGATTGTGTGGCAGGAGTTCATCTCAAGCCATTTTGGATGTCAGAGGTAAACTTGCCGCCAAACGCAGAGAGCTCAGAGCGTTCAAGGAGACGGCGGCGGCGGCGTCCTGCAGCCTGTGATAATGTCGACGCACTTGAGCTCCGCAGGAGGAGGGTCACACACAGGTGAACACTGCATCCTGTACAAACCTGGTTATACATTAAAGTACATTGATCCATCTATGTCTTCACTTAATAGACTCCCTGGTTAGTGCTATGAATAGCGATCGCAGCCTTCATGAAGATAAACAGTCTCTGCCGCCACCTAGAGGTAGCAAAAGCTCCCCACCCCGTCCTACTGGGCTATTCATCAGTGCTAAAAATATCAAAGGTATATATATATATATTTTTTTTCTTTTTTTATTGAAAGACCTGCAGCAAGCACTCCCATTTTACCTTTCCCCATTTACGGTAGACTAAATGCAGTCTGATGCAGTGTGTGTAACCAATCATTCATGCCCGCTTCGGAGAAGGAGTAAAACTCTCGTTTGAAG
This sequence comes from Poeciliopsis paucimaculata, assembly GCA_903067055.1. Classification (NCBI taxonomy): domain Eukaryota; kingdom Metazoa; phylum Chordata; class Actinopteri; order Cyprinodontiformes; family Poeciliidae; genus Poeciliopsis; species Poeciliopsis paucimaculata. The sequence goes on along the minus strand of CAEGAD010056566.1, from coordinate 8,629 downwards.
TCCTCCCTAGGCAAGGTTTTTATTTGCACTTAGCTCCAAAGGCAGATGAAGTATGTATGCACATGCCACAGGGAAATGACTTGCCGTCTAAACAGCTGTAAATTTCTGCTGTGTGGCGGCCTCAGCTTATGTCAAGATTTTATAACACAGATTGACTGGGATTATATAATGCTTGCTTTGACTGACTGAATCCACTCAGTGGATCTGTTAAGGAGAAAGGCCTCGCACGAGCGCTGGTTGTAAAAAGAGGGCATGATAAATAAAGACGGGTTCACTGGGGGCTGCGGGGACCTCTGCCAACTGAGGCTGAGATTCCGGCTGTGCTTGCGATTTAGGAATTGCGCGCAGAGAACATTTTATTGCACAATTTATTTCCGAGATCATAACGCACAGTGAATCACCTTTATTTTTGGCCTGCTGGCTCTGTGGAGTTCTGCTCAGCCTCCTTCAGATGTCACTCATTTGCATGAGCCAGTGGGCACAAACCTGTGCAAATACAATGTTCAGCTGTGCACCAGTGAGCATGTCTTAGTAATTTGGGGGTTAAGGGCCAGATGTTATTCCAATCCACAGAGCCTCAATTCAAAGGGACTACAAGGATGAAAGTTGTTTACATCGGAGTTGTGCAATTTAGTGTTGTAAAGAGATATTTATTAAATGGACTGGAAAACTAAATCCTCGAAGGATGCACACTGGGCCCTTATTAGCAGCAAACAGCAAGCTCCTTTAATTTAACTAAAAGTAATCCTACAGAGAGCTGATTTTAGGCCATGCTGATCATTAAGATGCTGTCAAAAAACAAAAAGATTTTTTTACTGAGGGGGGCCAATCAGAGCCAAATCCAACTGCGATTGGATTTGGCTATTACCTCATGGATACCTCATTCCAGAGGTACCCTCTGGAATGAGTCACCAAGCAGGTAAAGAAGGTGTCTGCCCATCACAACAAGAACTCCTAAAGCTCCAACATTAAGGGACGGTGTCATGTAAAATCAACTTTTTTGAGCTTTATACCATGCTATAATGCCATTCCTTCATCAAAAACATACCTGGAGTGTTGCTTTGATTCTATTATGCATGTTTGAGAAATCCTTTAATCTCCCCTGGTAGATATTCAGGGTGCAGACGCGTGCGGTCTCACCAGGCGCTGCCTTCTCTCCTCGGAGCTGCAGTCTCCAGCCGAGCACCTTGAGATAAGCGGCAGCAGCAATTAGCAAACACCTGGTAGAGCTGTGCATCTGCTGAGCTTATTATATGAACTATTTTCCAGTGCAACACTGGTAAATTGTTGTTAAAGTTTTAGTAGAGGGACATTGTTGTGATGATGTGGTGAAGGGAGACTGTCACTGATGTGCAGGAGCTTCTTAAAGAGACAGAAGCACAATTCCAAGGTGTCAAATTGCAAAATCAAATTGTTTTCAAGTCATGTTTGATCTACACAGCAACAACTCAAGGTAACATAGTTACTTGATTGGGCTATAAAGTGGCGCTATGCCCAGAAGATATATAATACTGCTCCTTTAGAAGTTTTTTTTTTTGTTTGTTTTTTTTTTTTCTCAAAGTCCCTTTTGTTTTGACTGCAAAATTAATTTGTTTTGACTGCAAAATTGTAAGAAAGCTTTATGAAATTCTCAGTCTTCCTCAGAATTAGGCATTATTGTTTTTACTATCTAATATGTTTAAGAGCTGTATGCAACAATAGATTGGTAACTTACATCAAAATTAAAAATATAAATTAAAAAAAAGTATTAGGAAAATATTAGCCAAATTTCTGCTGTTGCTCATAAATACTTGCCTGCTAATGTTCAGGTATCAAAATAACAACAGATGAAGGGATAAATCCAGCACTGACATTTTCGAACAGTGCATATGGAACATACAAATAAGAACAGAACCAATAAAATGATGCAGTGATGTACTTTAAGCACCATAAATAACAAAATACATTTGTCATGAGCAGCAGCGCTTTGCTGCTGCTTGCCATGGCACAAACAGTCAGAGAACTGCTCTGATAACCCTAAAAAGATTAGGATGTAAAATAATAAATTAAACTGTGGATAAATTATGGTGCACTGTTCTTTGGGTACGGAAAGGTTATATCTGAATGATGCACAAGAATTTCGGAAGAGTTTTATTTGAACAGAGGAGACCTGTACAGTGAAAACATATTTCTACATTAGTATAAAAACCTGATACCAGCTGTCAAGAATGGACGGTGGAGCAGTGATGAACAGAAGACCTTGTCCAGAAGATCTGCTGGATCTGGAGGGTCTGTGTGACTGAAATAAATCTGGAAAACGCGCTGGGCTAAGACCATTAAGAGTTTCAAACAGAAGAAATTAATTAATCATGGAGCTGGGGTTCCATGATTAAATAAAATAAATTATAAGACGGATAGGCAGCGAATGCAGAAAGTATAAAATTGGCGTGATGTGAGTTCGCTTCTGATCACTACCTGCATTTGTCTAGTTCTGAAGTAGTTATAATAGAGCTATTGATCTTTTGGGAAAACCAGAAAGCAGAGAATTACTGTAATCTATTCTATGAATTAAAATCATTGGACAGGGAGAGAAAACGTGTTGCCCCTTTCTGCTGTCTGGGTCAAAGACTCTTCTGTACACTTATGTTTATAAGGCAAGTTTTTGGATATAACAAACCGTTATAAAAAAATAAGAATGAAACATATAAAATAAAATAATCAGAATATGTTGTAACTAAGAATTATTTGTGTATATATTTGTATAAACCAATATTTTAAGTAAAAAAGTTATTTTTACTCACTGTAAAGGCACTCAAATTTGGACTCCATACACCCACTTGCACTCCCCACTGAACTCTGTACTCCCAGGTACAGGTAACTGGGGGGCAACCCGTCCGCTGACCCAGGAGAGGTTCCCGTTGTTCCAGGGCGGAGAAGAGCAGCCCACCCAAACCTCCAGTAGCAGAGAAGCCCATAATCCCGGATGAGGGACAGGCATCACCCGAGTGACTGGGCCCAGACGCTGACCGCATCCAGAGACGGGGTCTGAAAGAGTCCACTCACTCCACATGAGCCAGGCAACTAGAGCAGCCCCCACAATAAACAGCCCCAACCTCCCAGTGAGTTCTTACCCCAACTCCACGGACCTCCCACCCCCCACGAGCTCTGACATGAGTTCACCCACAGAAAACACCCCCAACCAGCACACAAACATCGAACATATGCCTCCGAGCAGAGATGCCATGAATCTCACACCCACAGTGGGCAGCCCGGTTCCATGATTTATTAACCTTTTCATTCACCACAAAAGCTGATGAGAGCACAGCACGAGCTAAACACACAGCCCCACTGCAAACACCCCCCACCCCATCCAGCCTCTCACCTCACAGAGCACCGTAACAGAGCAGACGACACCGAGCCACGAAACCATACCGGATCACAGACCCAACATCAGATGGCCCGGTCCTCCTGTCAGACCCCGACCCCAAATGCCAGACAGAAAACAAGGATGTGAAAAGTCCCCACACTCAAGATGACTTTCTTTACTATCCTTTTTCATAATGGCCAGAATTGTAGATCACAACATATTTTGCATATTAATGTTTTCTTCTTTTTCTGTTAGTTAAGGTAGGAATTGGAGTCCAGTTGGACTCTGTTCATCAGTTAGAACAGCGTAGCTCTAGATGCAAAGATGCTGAAAGAAAAGGGAATCAACACTAATGCGCACCAAGTTTCAGAGTTGTACTGCTGAAAGTATTTGCATAAAATACTTTAAAGTAGTGAGTATTTTTGCAAAGCGCTCTATTTGCGGAGTAATGTTGGAGTGAGGAGAGTGAATTTCAGTGTTTTGTCAAGTGTTTTTGTTTTTGTTTTTTTCACGTGGATTTTGCATTTGAGTTGTTAATTGTTGTGTGAAAAGCATAATGAATCCATGCCTTTTAGATTGTTTCTATGCAATTCTGTGAGAAAGAGCTCATTCAAGGGGGACATGGAAACAACATTTTATTTAAAATCTGAATTTTCTTAAGACACTTGCAGTTTCATTTCTCTTTTTGTAGTTAAGTGGCCATCAACAGTGAATGTTTAATGTGAACTAGATCTGCTCAAAGTTGCTCAGAAGAATCGCCAGCTGTTTAAAACTGCCCATTAAAAACTAGTATAGCTATTTATTTATTTATTTGTTTATTTGTTTATTTTGTTGGAGCATCGTGACCTCACAAAGACTTTCTTCGTTCCCTGAAGAACCCAGTTGAATAATGATCAGAGTGTCTTTTTCATGTCGAACCACAAGAGGGCAGACTACGCTCAGAAGAAAACAAGCAGTTACAGGAAAAACCAAAGGGGCGCCACTGAACACTCTTAATGCCTCTTTATGCGACAAAATAAATGTGTTTTAGTTGATTAAATACTAACTGAAAAAAATAATGCAGTTTTATTTAAAGATGTTGATTGTTGAAAAAAAAATTGACTGCGGTTAATTGTGTTTTGTTTTCATGTTGTTCCTCCACCGGACATGGCGGATCAGCACCATGGACAGCGACTCATTTCAGTACCAAGAAAAGCTCGCTGAAATCTGTGACTGTGATTATCAAGGGGATTTATTTATTTATTTATTTTTTAATTTGTTTATTTTAACTATAGTTCAATCTTTTGGGGGGGTGATATCGAGATTTCGAGGGTGCGTGGCTCCAGAAATAAAATCTATACCTTTTCTCCCCCGTCCTCTTTCCTTTCCAGGTCACCTCGTTGCAGAATCTGGCACATTCTGGTCAGATCCGCGCAACTGGATGAAAACCACGGGCTGCCCACTCATGTCTGGGATTTCCTCAAACTGGGAGAGGGTGGGGGCGCTGGAGGTATAAAAAAAAAAAAAAAAAAAAAGGCAGGATTTCGCTTCACATGGAGGATATCGTCACTGGGCGTACGTCAGAGATTGAGGGTTTAAAAAAAAAGAAAAAGGGGGACGATAGGGTGGGGGCGGTGGGGATTTAACCCTTTTTCATCAACGTAGTAACGTGGGCCAGCAATCAGCAGGACTGACACCTGTAATAGGAACTGGTCGGACTAATCTGAATGAAACCTTGTTGGATGCTGCCTGTTTTTTTTTGTTTTTTTTGTTTTTTTTTGTTTTTTTTTCAGATGTACCTTTCCATTTGTGTTTCATTTTAATTGCTGTGTTGTGTTTACCAAATTAAGGGATGCATGCATATCACATCAAGTTACACCATCTGAATGTACCATCAAGTGTGGGTGCAAAAATGAGGTGTCCCAAACCACATCTTTATTTAAGGGCTGCTTGCTATTACAAGTGTAACCCAATAGCCACCAGCTTTAGTCCTCACATTGTCCTCAAATGCACATCTCTGTGCATTTAAGAGATGTGTTAGTAAGTCAGTACTGAGATCTTTCAGTTTAAAAGTGTGACAAACATGAACTAGTTTGCATTATTTATGAGATAAACATTAGGTAGGACAGCATGTCTTAGAAGGTGAAAACTGCCAGGGCCTGGTGCTGATTTGGATTCATTTCTCCGAGGAGAGAAACATTTCAAATACGTTTGATCATGTTTGCGTCACACAAAACTGCGTCACGGCAACGTGTTTTACAGAACAATTCATTAAAACGTCCAAACTGCAGATTGGGTTTTCAAGGTTGTGTTCGGTCGAACCTAGTTATTTACTAAACGTGGAAAATGTATTTCTAATATTAAAAAAAACAAAACAACATATTTTAACATCTAAATAAAGATCAGACAGAATAATCACCCCCTTTGCTCGTTTGAATGGAATGACGTCAGGGCGTAGTGACCTTAAAATAAATGCTCGATGATGTCACATTATAATCCCTCTTTAAACACCTTTTTAACTATGTGGTCGAGTTGTCATCCTGGAGCGGACTGACAACTATTGCGGTTACAATGTGCATCAAATCGTGTTTTCAGTTCAAACAGCAAGAGCAGGAAAAAAAACAAACAAAAAACAAATCCATTTGTTGACGCAACTTTCAAACTATGAGGTCGTGCATTTGACCTGTGGCCACGCTGTCAAACGAGCAACTCGGAGCGATGAAGATCCCAAATCATTTTCTGCTTTATTGACAACAAGTCCAAAAATGTAAAGTTTATACTTGAGTCTGGAAAACACATTTATCTACTGTGTTTGACGTGTGGAGGAAAAAAAAAAAAAAAAAAAAAAAAAGCAGACGATGAGACGGGCTTTGTTAAATTGATTTCCCTCGCAGTAACATCTGGACTGATCGATAGAGATGGGAACCGGAGAGGGAAGAGAGATGAAACTGAAGAGGAGGGGAGAAGCGTGAGGAGGAGGAAGAGGAGGAGGAGGAGGAGGAGGGCGGCATACGTGATATTCTGAGCCGCACTGTAAAGGGGGCCGTCCCTGTTTTAGTGGAGATCTGCCGGAGGAAGGCCCACCTAGAGATCACCCGAGAGATACCGAGAGATTCAGACGGCGGTTTTCGCGTGTGGGTGTGACCGGACCACAAGGGGACAAGTCGAAGGCGATCTGCGGAAGAGGTAAGGGCGACTCTCCGTGTGCCGTCTCGTCGTGCATGTTTTGACGGCTACGCGTGTAGAGGTCAACACCGTTTTGACGGCCATGCCCGGGAGCGTCGTCTTCACATAGTTCGCGCCGCGCACCGAGCAACCCGGAGCTGGTGGAGGAAGTAGACGTAGCTATGTACATTTATAGACTAGACCGCGATGAATTTGGAGCACGACGGGGGAAAATATATATATATATATATTTAAAAAAAAAAATGTGTGTGTGTAAAGACGGACGTGGACGTGATGAGCGATGGAGATGGCGTAACTTGATGCATCTAATTAGGCTGCAGATGCTGGATGGAGAATGCTTGACCTGCACCATCCAGAGAGTCTCTGAAGGGATTGGCGCCTAATATTAGTCCAAGCTGTTAATCTGAGGCTGGTTGTCGTTTAATAGTAGGCCTAGAGTGTTTCTCGTGTTGGTGATTTAATCGTGCCTCCCTTCCCCCAGCAACGTAGTGTGGCCCTTAAAATATACATTTAGTCCAACCTCCTGATATAATGTAATATAGTATAGTGTGGTCCCTTATGTGTAAAACAGGCCAGGTGGAGTCCTGCCTTCTCTCTGCCACTTGGAGTAGCCTAACATTTAATTCGAGCCATAATTAACGAGCTCTTCCACGATCAGCCCTTTCATTCAAATATATTTTTCCCTATAAATATTTCATGCACTGACATGATTTGGAAAAAAAAGTGGGGGTTGAATGCATGAGTGAGCAGAGAGGTTTTTTGGGTGGTTTTTTTGTGATTTTTTTTTTACCACTGGCAGCTGACTGTGGAACTGCAGCCGTCACGATCTACCACAGGAGGCGGTGCTGCCTGTTTCACCACCTCCAACTAGTGTTCCACTAAATTACATCAATGCTTCATAAAAACACAGCTACATGTACAGTTAGCCAAGCACTAGGATGCAAAGAAAAATAGAAATAATAAAAATACACATGAGCGATAAGGATTTAAAATATATGTGACGCTGGAGCTCATTTTGGTCTGCGATTGTCACTGACTGCTCATCTGGTCCGTCTATCCACAGTAGCTCGGCCAAGATGGATGTGTTTATGAAGGGTTTGTCTAAAGCAAAGGAGGGGATGGCTGTGGCCGCAGAAAAGACCAAGGAAGGAGTTGCAGTGGCGGCGGAAAAGACCAAGGAAGGAGTCATGTTTGTAGGTGAGGCGCTCTCAGAGTGATGCTTGCTGGTTGTTTTCATGCAAATCATCTAAATGTGCTGTGAGACTAGATTTATTTGATTGTCTTGATTGATTTATACAAGACACGTTTGTCTTGCATCAGTTCGTCAACCGATACAAGACAAACATGTTTTTGCATTTCAACCCTTCTCCGATATTTTCTAAAAAATGAAAAAAATAAGTGTCACTTATACCGTAACCTCTCCCACTGACTGAGTGGACGTAATATTTCTTGCACAAAATAATCAGGAGAAAGAAGAGTGCATGGGTTTAACATTTGGTCAAACTTGTATTCCAAACAGCAGGACATTTCCACAGCTCTTTGCGACTAATTCATCATCAGGCGGGGAGATTCGTCATATTTCTTATAACAGAAATATGATGAATTACCCAATCAGTGCCTATGTTTAACTAACGTCTGCAGAGCAAAAATCAGTTGGAATATATTTGAGTTTCCCATGAGATCGAAAACAGCAGCCCAGCACTCGTTGTAAGTTTTAGCCGTGCCATAGTCGTAAATAATGCATCAGGTTTAGGAGAGGTTCCATGTGGGGTTTTTTTTTTTTTTTCCTGGCATCATTTGTGTGTAAATGTTATGAGCAGGAGGTGGAAACAAGGTTGGGGTGGTGTGTGTTAAGGGGGAGCTCTTTACCCCGCACAGCAGCAGATTATTAAAGGCTGGTCAAACCGGCTAAACTGACAAAAATGTATATATACACTGTGTTCCAAATTATTATGCAAATAGGATTTAAGTGTCATAAAGATTCATTTTTTTATTGTGCTATTAAATTTATAGATTGCATTGTGTGTCAGGGCTCTTTAAGTCACTATAATTAATTTCAGAGAGCTGGTTGATTAGTTTGTCTATTGAGCTCAATTAAAGGAAATCTACTTAAGAAGG
>CAEGAD010056549.1:0-15810 GCA_903067055.1 Poeciliopsis paucimaculata | reverse complement strand
CTGTAGCAGAAGCAGAATGAGCAATGGAGACCGAACTGCTAGCTTCCTGTTCCTCCACATCAATGCGCTTCCTCTTTCCTTGAGTGGTCCGCACACTGCGACTGCTGGATGATGCTCGAGACACTGTGACACGGGATGAAGGACTGGGAGACAGCTTCAGCCTGGGGGACAGAGACACACCATTTGGATGTACACGTGTCCGTGTGAGAAAATGTGAACCTCACAAAGCCATCATAACTTTATAATTTACCACCTTTCCTCCTCTCCCTCCAGAAGCTTCCGGTAGGCATTGATCTCCATGTCCAGGGCCAGTTTCACATCCAGCAGTTGTTCATAGTCATTCAGCTGCTGCTGCATTTTGGCATGGATTTCTGCCATTTCACGGTCTTTGTCTCCCAGTAGTTTACGGTTTGTGTCTCTCTCCTGTGCTAAAGCTGCCTCAAGTTCTGCTATACGATCCCTTGAGCCACGCATCTAAGGGGATAGATTACCAGTATTAGACCAGGAAAAACACTTTTTATCCAAGCACAGGAAGTTTCTTGTCCTGTCCTTTGCTAGGACAGGACAGGAAACTGTCCTATCCAAGAACACAACATAGGATCCAATGCTACTTGTACAAATCAGTGTTGATTAAATGTCATTTAGTTTTGGTCATAAAACTAAATGACAATTTTAGTCTGTTTTTTTTTAAAAACTTATGGCTTATGGATAAAATTAAATGATAATCATTTAGTTTTAGTCATAAGTCTGAACTGTTTGTCTTGTTTTAGTCCACTAATTATAATAAATCTTTGACTAAATCTACAGTTCATGCTGTCAACAAAAATATATGTTAAATGTAAACATTTTTTGATCAATTCACTTAAATTTACACAAAAAATCTGCTTTTTTACTAGTTATGTCCTTATGTTACTGTCAGAAAATGCAATACATACCAAAACAGATTTAAATAAAAAAAATAATGAAGAATGAATATTTTCATTATTATTCTAAGTTCTTCAAAGAGTTAGAGTAGCTGCTGTTGGTCAGGGATGTCAAAGTCAAACACACCGAGGGCCAAAAAAAACAAATTTTCTACAAGCCGAGGGCTAGACTGGTTCACCGTTTATTAAAACATATTGAAATGATTGCACATAGCCTATTGAACGAAGCCCTAACACAGTGTATATTATTTCATATTTAAATGAATAAAGCAATATTTTATGATTCTGTCAGTAACCTCAAGGGAAAACGTTTAACAGGCAAACAGAAAAAAATTTAATTGTTTTGAAAAACTAAATGTTTCTTAATTTCAAGATAAATACATAAATTAAAGTGCATTATAAACTGAAATGCATTATTGTGCTGCTCTATGATGTCCATATTCTTGTCTGTGTGTCTCTGAGAAGCCTGGTAGATTATATTCTTTCATTACAGCCAAACTTTCTCCACACAGAAGACACAGGCAGTGATGGCATAGTTACTTTGAAAAAGTAACTTTAATCAGATTACTGATTACTCATTGAAAAAGTAACTTGGATACTTATAACAATTACATCAACAATGTGTCTCCAGTTGTAAGGTTGAACTGAAGGGGAGATTGTTTAATGGTTACAACAGTACAAAAAAACCTTTAGTAATTTGTGCCTGTTTTTGTGTGTTTTCACCAGAATTCTGGTGAACCACTTGGCTGCCGCATTTTGGCATGGATTTCTGCCATTTCACGGTCTTTGTCTCCCAGTAGTTTACAGTTTGTGTCTCTCTCCTGTGCTAAAGCTGCCTCAAGTTCTGCTATACGATCCCTTGAGCCACGCATCTAAAGGAGTAGATTACCAGTATTAGACCAGGGCAATTCAAACCGGAAATCTGATGGACTGCTTTGGTTTCGCTAAGCATTGTGTGTTTTTGTTTTTATTAAAACTTAAAAATATATATTTATTTAATAATGTTTTTCTTTTAAATAAACTGGACTGCAAGCATCTCTTCTGCACTAAGCATTTCACTGGCAGGGCAGAATTATTCCTGAAAGAAAGATGGGTTCGTAGTTTTTATAGTTGATGTATTGAACAGGGAGCATGCATCAATCAGACCGCTGGCGCCTCTGTCTGTTGGCAACTTCATGCACCCTGTCGTGGCTCGATCTATGGTAACAAAATCTAACAATCATGAAAATGGTTCTTTGGACTTTTACAAAGTAAGCTTGACAGCTCCTTAAAGGGAACCATGATTAGTTATAAAAAATAGACCTTATTTGGGAAATATTTAAATAAATATTTAAAAACAACATTTACTGTAACTGTAGGTTATTTAGTTTTTATAATTTTTAATAAAATATTTTCACAGAAATGTCGCCATGCTGTTCACACTGCAGTGCATTCTGTGTAAATGACTTGTAATGGACCAACTGCCTGGCTCTTCCAGCCAAAACAGTGATGAGTAACGTAACTAAGCCTTTTTGATTTGAACCAGAGTGCACTGAAATAGATCAGAATAATCCGCCAATCCACCTGTCGATCTCCCGCTCCCTTCATTCGCGAACAAGATCCCAAGATACTTGAACTCCTCCACTTATGATAGGATACCTCCGTTGACCTGGAGAAGGCACTCTACCCTTTTCCGGCTCAGCAGTGCACTCTCAACACATGCAACGGGGGAGAAATACAGGAATTGTTTTCCAACTCCCTGATCCTATATGGGTTCTAATGTTCCCAGCGAACACAACCATGGCAGTACTGCGCATTATAAACTGAAATGCATTATTGTGCTGCTCTACGATGTCCATATTCTTGTCTGTGTGTTTCTGAGAAGCTTGGTAGATTATATTCTTTCATTACAGCCAAACTTTCTCCACACAGAGAAAGTGTCTTTTTTCCATGAGTTGGAGTAGCAAAATCCATGTTGATGATTGAGACACTGGACTACAGAATGAAGACAACTTAGTGAAATGCTTCAAAAAACAGAATGGTGTTGGACATACTGACAGCTAGTCAGGGTGGGTGTATAATGATAGGAACATCAAGTACTTATATTTCTGATGCTAATGAAACTCATACTGATGAAGCAATGTCTGCCTTGAAAAACCTAACCAGTCATTTTGACCACTCAAAGCGCTTTACACTAGAGTCACATTCACCCATTTGCACTCACAAATGCACACACATTTATACACCGATACGCAGACCGGTAGCAGGCAATTTGGGGTTAAGTGCCTTGCCCAGAGGCACATCGACATATGGCAGGAGGAAGCTGGAATCGAACCTACAACCTTCTGATCGCAAGACAACTACTCTGCCATACAGCCACAGTCGCCATGGGTGACAGATACACAAGAAGAACAACATAGTTATTTACTTCTTTGAAGTAATTATGAGTTTTGGTGTACCACAAACAGCAATTTATTAGGTAATAGGAAAATTACAACATATTAAGGCTAAGATGATGAACATCACTGAATGGTTTGGAAATATCACTGTTAAATTAAAAACCCAAATTTAAAGTCTAGTGAAGATGACAAGGAAAATCATCGACGGCCCTATCCTCTCCACAACATCTGTTTGAGCAGGCTACCATCAGGCAAGTTCAGAACATCTTGTCGGACAGGTGACATGCTCGCAGCGGAATAAGTTCTCATGAATCAGGAGAACGTTCAAGTTTCCTTTGTGTAAATAACCATCTGAAACATTCATTTGTACCACTCTCCATTAGCCTGAAAAATGGCTGACTAGCAGGGCCTGTACAGAGGCAATGCTCACTGAAAAAGCTGTCACAAAAAAAAAAAAGTTTTCAAATGGAAAGTATTGAAATAATTTTTGCTTCACTCAAACATTTGTGAATATATAGAATTTTGCTGTTTTTATAAAGTGATAAAATACATTTGTACAGCCAAGCAGTGACTTTGTCATGCAAAAATACATATATTGTACATTTAAATACTTTTTAATGATTACAACCTGTACACTCAAACCCTTACTGTAACTGAGTCCACACTTAATAGAGGACTGCACAATACGCAGTGTGAGTATTGGACCAAAGATCTGCATCCCTAATGTTTACACGGTCTAATGAGAAACATCAGTTATTATATCAGCTCAAGATAAATGGTAATCGCTCCTCTGAAAACAAAAAGGATTAAATTGGAAAAAAATAAACCTCTTTTTGTAGTCCTGTCAGTTGAGCACTTAAGCTCTCGATCCTCAGGGCAGATTCTCTGAGCTCCTCTCGGGCCATGAGAGCTGATGCTCCATTCATCTCCGACAGATGATGCAAGTCTTCAAGCTGAAGAAAGAAATACAGTTTTGAGAGTCGAAACAGTCAAATGTCAACTTCTCAACCTGAAAGAGGAACTAAGACATTCTAGCCACTTCCTGGCTAGCAGGAAGTTTGTGCCATTTGGTTTGTTGTTCTTTCAGTTTTACTTCATATTATTATGAATCCGTATAGAAATGCATGAGGTGAAGAGGAGTAAAATAGTTTTTTTCTGTATACTTTAAAAAGCCCACCAAAAGTATTAGCAAATATTTTTTTATCTACAGTGTTCATCCCCAAAGCAGTTAAGACTTTAATACCAAGAACAAGTCCTTATTCTGTCATCAAATCAGACCGCTTTAGCTGATTGGCTTGGGATTGATGTCACTGAAAACTACAAAAACAACATTAAAATTCAGCTGTGGACCACAGACATGTCAAATGCTATCAGAGAGCTCCTCAGTATGGAGGAAGTCAGGGGTGGAGCTTCAGAGGGATAGAAGACAGAATATGACTTCTGGGATTCAAGCCTTTATCACTAATGAGAGCTGGAAAAGGTGGGTCCTCTCCTGTTTAGTATGGTGTATGTAGGATTATATAAATTGGTGCCCCAGTTGATTATATAGTGGGCTGCCCCAGTCATTGTTGACTGATGATTGCTAAAACCTTTACAAGGCTGACTGATTTTAGTGACAAGGTGGGTGTAAAATGTTGAATAATATATTGTGCTACATGACTAGCTTTATTTTCACTCTTACGTTTAACTTTATGACACACAAAATTACAAGTGGATCATCCAGATTGTCTCCAAGTGTATTCTGGGTAAAGCTTGGGTATTCTGGATTGGTGGACCAGCCGTCCACCAACGTCATCATCACTTATCAACAGATGGCAAACTAGCTATAGCATTTTAAGGACTAAGTTAACATGAGTGGAGTTCTTGGAGCAGCAAAGTGAAAAGGATGGGAAAAAAATAGAGCAAGGACAAGCCAAAAACTGGACACATATTTTGTTCCTTGTCTTGGAGATGAACCAGAGTTTTTTGTTGGCAGTGATTCAGACCCACCAAAACTCTCAGTGATGTCAGGGACTGAAGGCTGAGCTATAGTCCCTGTCAACAGGTCGGGTTGAGCACGTTTTTGAGCCAAGATAGTAATATGGCGTTACGGTTTACATTGGAGCTGAAAGGAAAAGCATCTTCCAGATAGTCCAGTGTGTGTAAATGGCAGCACGCGCAATCCGCGCTGAGTTACACATATCAAGAGGTGCACGAGGTGCTGTGACATGTTGCGCATGTGGCGCTTGCCTCTGCATACCCGATTCAACGCACGTTGCTGCATGCTGGTTCAACGTCAACAATAAACTTAGCTTAGCTTAAGCAGCTGCTAGCTTCTCCAGGCTCAGAGTTGAAATTGATGTGTCAAAATGAGCCGAATCCATCCACAGTTCTAAAGTGATTTGAATTTATGTCGTTTCATCACTAGTGACCAGTAGCCTGACGTTTCTGTTGTTCTCTTGGTTTGTTGTACTTAATGTCAGATGGATTTCAGAATGACATAGTCGCTCTCTGTGGTGGTGAAACTTGTAAGCTTCACTGTTGCAGGCATGTCTATGTTGTAAACTTATATTATTATATTTATAATAATTATAATTATTATGTAATTATAATATATATATATTATTATAATATATATTATAACATATATTATAATTATATAATATAATAATTATAATAATTATTATTATAATTATTACAATAATAATAATATAATTATTATATTATTATATTTACAACATAATTATATTATGTTGTAAAATTATATTATCAATATTATCATACTCATTTGAGTATAATGGGTCATTAGCCCCGCCCCCTGGCCCAATGCAGACTTGTTCCACTAGTGGAGGAAGTTATGAGTTCAAGCATGATCAGCTCCAGGAACACATGTGGCAAGTTTGCAGCTGAATTAGCTGCAAAACTGAATTAGTGGTTTACCTTTGTGTACCTTTGCTGTGGCGCATTACAGCTGCTGTAATTTCGGAACATTCAATAAACGACAATTGGACTAAAAAAAATTGGACTAATTACCTCAGAGCAGTTGGTCAGGTTTCAGTCTGGCTGCACTTTCCTGCTGACAATGTAAAACACCAGAAATATACAATAGTAGCTTGAGATATGAGATATGAAGTTCTGGCGTGGCTATTAGTTTATATCTTTTGACTACATTACATAAATCTAAAAGGTTACACATTTAAAAAAAATAAATGTTGTAATGGATTGTGATCTATTTGGAATGAATTACCTAAATATATATTTTTTTTGTAGACTATTTAAATTAAATAATTCAAGGTGAATTTTCTAAATTAAGAATGTTTCGGATTGTTTATGGATGTTTGTCTGTTTTGATTAGCATTGTTGGTTTATATTTTGTTTATTTAATGGTATTTGCACTTTCTAATGTTTTGGGGGGTTTTTTGTATGTACCTCATGGGCTGCCATAGCTAATGAGGGCAGGCCCTATAAAGGCAGGTAGAATCATTGTGCCAATGATTGACCTGAACTATCAAAATGTTTGGCACCAAGAAGTAAACACTTAGTGTTCCCCAGTGAAAGCAGCGAGGTACGTTTTGTTTGTATTGTAAGTTTATGTTTGTATTCTAATATTTGTATGTTTTTTCGTTTTCACTGTGATTTTGGTGACTTTGTGACTGAGATGACGATCTTAGTGGATCTTTGTCAAAGAAAATAAAACACTAAATTTATCCGTCAAGACCGGCTGATTAATTCAAGTGCTGGGGAGCTGCTACAAATGTATTTATATTAACATGTACAGCAAAATAATCAGCTGATCTGTGTCTTTATCATTATGTATAGGCCAGTAATGAATTTCTATAAGACAAAATAAAATGTCTGGGTTTATTTAAGTCCAAAACTACAACCTCGAGGTTTTCCTTTGCTGAGTTTTGCTGCAGACATCGGAGAATTGAAGACAGCTGCTGGACGCTCACGACCCACCAACAACGAGGAACAAACCATATAAATGGAAACGCTCACTACCTGAACCGCATAGTCACTGAGGCAGACA
The DNA here is from genome assembly GCA_903067055.1 of Poeciliopsis paucimaculata. Classification (NCBI taxonomy): domain Eukaryota; kingdom Metazoa; phylum Chordata; class Actinopteri; order Cyprinodontiformes; family Poeciliidae; genus Poeciliopsis; species Poeciliopsis paucimaculata. Next base: position 8,500 of record CAEGAD010056549.1, on the reverse strand, counting down.
GTGACTGTACCAGTAGAGACGGTCTAGTGGAAAAGCAAATTAAAGTTGATCAGTTGGATCGTTTCGCGCTCATAAATGTCTAATGAAAGGGTGCTCAATACGTCGATCTTGGAGGTTTTGAGTCGATCTGAGCAGCAGGTTCAGCCTCCTGAACGCCACCAGAAGGCTGAAACCAGCACGTCCTCTTCTGACAAGTTTATCAAAATATTAACCAAGATCCGAAACGTTTGTAACTTTATTAAAAAATAATAATAAAAAAAAAAAAAACGTGTTCAAATTAATGACCCAACAAAAATAATGTCGGTAATTATTGTTTCAACAAGGTGTTGGGCAAATTTGTGCGTTTCGGTTCCATTACCAAAATGAAAGAAAAGAAAAAAAGGCGACTCAAAGGCTGACTGATTATCAGAGCATTAGTTCAATCACCGCTTTGTTTAGGGAAAGCTTAATAATAATTGAGAAATAAACATCAAGCCTGAAAATCTAATATCATAACAGACTAGCTTGCTGAGCACAGGAGGTTGCCATGACAACGGGTGTACTTGAATGACAAAGTAAAAAGGTGCAAGTGGTTTACCTTTGTGTACCTTTGCTGTGGCGCATTACAGCTGCTGTAATTTCTGAACATTCAATAAACGACAAAATTGGACTAATTACCTCATTCATTTACGAGTAACCGTCACAACAAACATCAAGTAGGACAAATATTTTGCCATGATAAAAATTACAATAAGGTCACATCTGTTGGTCATGTCATATGAAATGTTTGTGAATGCTCACCAATATGAAATGTTTGTGAACGCTCACCAATATGAAATGTTTGTGAACGCTCACCAGAAGAACTATTTGGGTTACATGTACGAGGTTGGAAGGTTGTTTTCTACAGCTGTGTCAGGACCAGATCATCTTGCCCCTTGTTTTTCATTCCTTGTCATTGTATAAAACTTATGTTATCTCTGGCTGGCAGAGCTTTGCGAGCCTTGCATCCAGACTGGCTTGATTATTGATTGTCTTATGAGCTCTCCGAGTTGTGCACAATTCATGAATACACCTGATTGAGTGAGTCTACCTGAACAGTTCTTGGAAATACTTTTTTTTCAATGACAATTTTATTAAGTATCTAAAACAAATGTCTCCTACCGTGATAATTATATTAAATTGTCTAATATTTAAAAAACAAAAAAACAGTTTGGTGCTCTCTTGCTTTGAGCACTGAGTACAGTGCCCACTTCATGGCAGACGCTGCACCAATCCGCCTGTCGATCTCTCGCTCCCTTCTTCGTGAACAAGATCCCGAGATACTTGAACTCCTCCACTTCAGGCAGGAAATCCCCCCACACCCGACCCGGAGAAGGCACTCTACCCTTTTCCGGCTCAAGACCATGGCCTCGGATTTGGAGGCACTGATCCTCATCCCANATCCTAAGGCCACCAAAACGGATCCCCTCAACACCTTGGCTGCGCCTAGAAATTCTGTCCATAAAAGTAATGAACAGAATCGGTGACAAAGGGCAGCCCAGGCGGAGTCCAACCCTCACCGGAAACGAGCCCGACTTATTGCCGGCAATGCGGACCAGACTCTGACACCAGTCATACAGGGACCTGACAGCCTGTATCAAAGAGCCTGGTACCCCATACTCCCGGAGAAGACCCTCTAGAGGGCTCCCCGAGGGACACGGTCGAACGCCTACTCCAAGTCCACAAAACACATGTGAACCAGTTGGGCGAACTCCCATGCACCCTCCAAGACCCTGCTGAGGGTGTAGAGCTGGTCCAGTGTTCCACGACCAGGACGAAAATCACACTGCTTTTTCTGAATCCGAGGTTCGACTAGCCGACGGACCCTCCTGAATTGACCTTGCCAGGGAGGCTTAAGAGTGTGATCCCTCTATAATTGGAGCACACCCTCCGGTCCCCCTTTTGAACAGGGGGACCACCACCCCAGGCTGCCAATCCAGGGTACTGCCCCCGATGTCCATGCGATATTGCAGAGTTGCCTCACCCTAATACAACCCTACAACATCCAGGGCCTTAAGGAACTCCAGGCGAATCTCATCCACCCCGGGGGCCCTACCACCAAGGAGCTTTTTAACCACCTCGGCGACCTCGTCCCCAGAGATTGGAGAGCTTAACCCAGAGTCTCCAGAGATTGGAGAGCCCGACCCAGAGTCCCCAGGCTCAGCTTCCTCAACGGAAGGCATGTTGGTGGGATTTAGGAGGTCTTCGAAGTATTCCGCCCACCGGCCCACAACGTCCCGAGTCGAGGTTAACAGCACACCATCCCCACTGTAAACAGTGTTGGTGCTGCATTGCTTCCCCCTCCTGAGACGCCGGATGGTGGACCAGAATCGCCTCGAAGCCGTGCGGAAGTCTTTTTCCATGGCCTCTCCGAACACCTCCCACTCCCATTTCAAAATGAGAAGTTAACATTCACAAATGACATTGAAATAAAATTCAGTCCAACATCTGATTTGAAGCGACACCTCTAGAACCTGTTGGAGGAAAATATCCCAACTTCTTTTATCTGTTAAAATAAAAGATGCACTTTTGTCTTAACAGAGCTCTTTGGTTCCTCCTCTCAGTCTAAAATTTCTCATATTGAGGTCATCAAACCAAAGTTCAGATCTACCATAACTGATTGATACCTGCTGGCCTCAGGTTTGCAACCAGCTTCTGACAGAGAAACCAGCGATGTTCTCCTAATCCAGTTTCTCTCATTGAGGATTAGATTAGATTTACTATCACTTTGATATGACTGCTATAACTGATGGATATTGGATGTTGCGTTTCGTTTTTTTACGTTTGGAAGCTCATTCCTTTTTACATAACCGAAAAAGCCGTTTTTTTGACATTTCTCTGACATTTTGAGAAATATGGTTGACTTATTTTAGCATAACTCAGGTTTAACACAATTTAAAAACTAGGGTGCAGCTTATAATGTGCACTTTAAGCACAAGTTGGAAGTGATACTGAGGGAGGCAGAGTCTTGCTGCTACGCCGTCACAAACCAGACATGTTAAAAAGATGGTATAAGCCTATGGATCCCTATGGTTTAACGTATTGATACTCGCAGATGAAAAATTGATACCTTCCGAGGGTGGGGAAAAAAATAATATAATCAATAAATATCGTAGAATCGATATAATTACATGCGCTATTAAAACATAGCAATTGTGGGCCGTGCATGAAGCAAGGCAGCACAATGCTGTATTTCATGGCATCAATGTATATAATTGCATAAAATGATTATAGCTACTGCAGTGTACGCAGAGCATTACAAGAACAAAGAACGGCTCTCAGTTAGGTTCCAATCCTGTCTTTTTAGAAAAGAGAAGTTCAGAAGACTTGGATGGTTTGTGAATCTCACATCACTATATTGCAGACTTTTGAACACAGTATGCGACATGTTAGTCAACATCGCCGCAAAGCACAGTGACTTATTTTCCAATCACAAATGCTTATGTCTCTGTACAACTACCTTTGCTAACATCACATCAACAGAGCTTGCCTTTCTTTGAGCTGCTTTTCTAAGTGATGAAAAAAGTTAGAAGTAGTCCCCACCATTTGTGAAAGCGAAGCGCTGCTGAATTAGCTGTCGCCATCAAATTTCTTATGACTTATGCAACACAATTCTATTCCTGACAATTAGACAGACATCTTCTGCCGCTCAACGAAAACCACTGCGCATATCCCAGAGCGCTGTGTGCAAGTGAAAGGTGGGGAGAGGGAGAGAGGAGTAACAAACACGTAATTGGTAAGTGATGTTATTGCTTGGATTTTAATCGGTGCATTTTGCATCCAGTGAAAGCAAACATGTTGACAAATAAACTGGACAGTATGCTGTGTCCAGACAGACAAAAAACAGACAATAAAATGTCTGTTTTTTTTGAGTTTGTAAACATCAAGAGCATGTTCGTCTTTTGTTCAACATGTTTTTGAGGGTTTAACATGTTAACTTGCCCTGATGAAGTGTGTGTGTGTTTTCATACTTTGGCCTTGTACGTGCTCTCCATGTTGTTCTTGTAGATCTGGATCTGCTCTTCGTTTTGTGCCCTCATGTCAGCCAAGGCCTGAGTCAGTTTAAATTCATATTCTTCCTTCCGACCAGAGTCAACCTCCACCAGTCGGGTTTCATATCTTTGTCGAGCCTCCTTCACTTCCTAAAACACAGTGCAGTAGTGACTTAGTGTTAGAGGAGTTGTGATCTAGAGTTTTTTTACAACATTGCAATGATGCAGGTTGCCAGTAGAGGTGAACCTGCCCTTCAAGAGCACCCTCCATATCGTCCAGTTTGAGGGAAAGATGGCGCACAATTTGTGCCAAGGTAACCCTCAGAGGGGCATGACCTCTGAATTAAAGGCTGTGGACAGGAAAAAGCTTCTGTGTTACAGCAACGTGGAAGAAGCCTCTGACTGAAGACACTCTGATAGTCTCATTAAGAAAGTGGTCAAGGTTGTTCATCATCTCCAGAGGTTCATCTGAACAGCTCAGTTCTAGAATAAATAAATGAGTTTAACCCCACTAATAAAAGATGTGCACAACAAAGCTATGCAAACATGACAAGTGGCATCCTCACCTCTTCATGCATACTCTTCCGGAAGTCCATTTCTTCTGCCAGACTCTGGCAACGGTTTTCCAAGTCAATACGCATGAGCATCTCATCAGAAAGCTCCTTCTTGGCCTGAGAAAGACCTCTTTCCATCTGAAAAGAATCACCGTCAGGAGTATGTGATTATATTGGAGTAAAAAAATTTTTTTAAAATCCACATTCAAAATAATTTATGCGTTTACCTCCTGCAGTTGTTCCTGCAGCTCAGATAGAGTATTTTCCAGCCCCCTTTTCTCTGACAGTGTAGTAGACAGCATTGCGTCTTTGCCATTGAGCTGAGCCTCCAATTCCTTCAGTCTGGCCAGGGCTGCTGCAGCATCTGTGTCCTTTTTAGTGTAGCTGGTATAAAGAGACGGGTGAAATTAGAGAGTATTTTTCCCCCTCTAATGTCCATATGTGATATGCAGATGCACATCATGTTGAGTGCATCTGCATATCAACATGATGATGAAATTAAAAATGTTTTGCACTAAACTCCAATAAAAAACAAACAAAAAAGTGCTGAAACTTACCTACTGCCTTATAAGAAATGTCTTCATTATTAAGAAAGCTGTGAAACCAGTAACCTGGGTTTCCTCCATTGTATTATAAGCCAGGCTTTAGCTTTAGCGCACTCCTCATAGACGAGTATTATGTTGGTTTTATTTTCTTATTTTCATTATTTTTCTGGCTACATGATGCATCAAACCACATCAAATGCTTTGTCCGCTCAGTCAGGCAGAGTTAATGTGCGCGGCCGCACAGAGATTTGAAAAATGCATCCCATAAAGCTCAGGCAACCAAGACAGTTTCTGTGGTGCTTATTAAAAACTCAAAAGACACAAACTGGAAGAGGTACTGAAGCCATATAAATGAAATATCCCGTTTGCTCCTCTGTACCCAGCAGAGACGATGATTGAAGTTTACCAAGATTTATTTGTGAACAAACAGAGCTCAAAACTGAAAGATTAACTCACATCAGATTGTAGTGATGGTAACAAAACAAATCTATGACAATTGTTCTTTGAACTTTTATGAAGAAAACTTACCAGCTTCTTAAATTTAAATATTAAATTTAAAATGGTTTAATTTATGTATGCTGAAAACATTAAATCAAATTTAGCAGTATTGATATTTCAATAAACAAATGTTACATTAATATATTTGAATTACGTGTTCAAAATATTAGTGGTGGGCTTTCGCCAACAGCCGACTTATTTGGATTAAACAGAAATGCCAATAAATGATATTAATTTAATCTGTTATTATTTTTGTTTTGTATGTTTGCCTTTTTTTAAGACTTTATATTTGGAGTTTAGGTACTGTTAAAAAGGCACAGCAGCGCCTACACTTTCTGAGATGAATAAGAAGGGCTTCCCTCCCATCTCCCGTCCTCTCCGCCTTCTACAGATGAACCATTGAGAGCCTGCTGACCAGCAGTATCTCCATCTGGTCTGGGATCTGCAAAGCCTCAGACTGGAAGTCCCTGCGTGAAGACAGCGGAGGGGATCATTGGGTCTCCACTCCCCCCTATCCATACCATTGCACACAGACGCTGCTTAGCAAGAGCAAATCAGATTCTCTCTGACTCCACCCATCCTCTCCATGGTCTGTTCATCCGGTTGGCATCTGGCAGGAGATTCTGTAGCATCTGCTGCAGAACAGCCAGACTCAGAAATAGCTGTCTCCTACTGGCCATCAGACTGCTCAACAATCCATCACTAAAACTGTCTAAGACTGCTTGAAAATATTAAGTTATACATATATATTTAACACATTACTATTTGTTTATATGTAATTAAAGGCACACTCGTGTTTCTGTGTGTGCTCTGGTGGCTAAGCGATAATATTTCATTGCCAAATTTGCTTGTTTCTTTGAGCAATGACAATAAACTAAGTCTAAGTCTAATATGTCACATATTTGTGATATTAAAGGTCAACTTCAAGCCTTTTATTAACTCAAAAACATGGTAGGCTGCTGGATGACTCCCCTAGCGCCCCTGTAATCTCTGTACCCTTACATGCCAGCCCTGTTTCAGTGAACCAAAATTAAATCCTACTGTGAACTATCCAGGTCAAGACCAGAATAAGACCCAATATATGGTAACTGCAAACAACCCTTCTGTATACTGCACTGGAAGAAGCAGTGCAGTATACATTGCAGATTTGTGTCACTCTACTAAATATTACAAAATTATAAACCCTAAACACAGAAACAGTTTTCAAAAGATTGTCATTTATTTAGGGGAAAAGCAATCCAAGTCAACCAGAACATACGTGGAAACAAAGTAAACCCACCATTCTTGAAATCAGAATTTAAGCATGGGCCACATTTGTTGGACAACAAAGTTAAAATTTACTGCTAGCAACAGTTGCAGTGTGACAGTTCCTGCAATCAGATTTAAGACAATATCAGGCAACAAACTGATATATGTTAACACTCATTTAATAAGTGAGTGTTGTACAAAAAAATGCACATCAAATAGAATGTGCTTACTGCTACAAAAGACATTTCAGAGCAACTTTCTGTAAAATTATTCTTTCTACGATAGAGTACCGATAGCTATCTAAAGTTAATTACCGCAGTGAAGTTAGTTCCGAGTTGGAAATTTGCGCTCTGCGGAGTAAGCGGTGTCTAGCTCGAGGTTGATCTGATTCATGAATATTTATTTCGGCCAGCTGTTCTCAAACCTCTCCCCTCAAATGTTTGGAGGTATCAGTGGATAACATGATATAGAAACTATTAAAAACCTCTCTTGTATTTAATATACAATTACAGAAAAAAAATACAAAAAGATTAAAATGGAGGCAAAAATTAGTGTCCCTCATCTGTCCAGTCTATTAGAACAATTTCAAAATGATTTTTGAGTTATCAAAGGATTTAAAAGTTATTGAAGAAAAATATATTTTGTAATATTAAAATTACTTAATTTGTTGACGGCCCCTAAGTGAATTTCCAAGCGTTTAAGGGTAGAACGGTAGAGAACGGCTGGCCGAAATTAGCGTTGAGACATCGCTTAATCCTCGGAGCGCGAAAAATCCAATATTCAACTTAAAACCAACTTCACAACGGTGATTTAGTTTGCGTCCGCCATCGCATTAAGCTGGAGTTAGCTCCCGGATTTTAACTGAAAGTCAATCAAATCTAAACTAATTTTATCATGGGGTGAATCCCAGCGCAAACATCAAAATGTAACGCCCAGACTTCCGAAAGTTTGAGTAATGCGTTTTGTGAAGCATTTGCAGAATTACGTTAAGTGTTACACAGAGTGACAGCATGAATTCAAAGCTTACTTCTGTTGAAGATGTTCATGATCGGATTTGACCTTTCCCAACTCAATCTGCAGCCAGGCCCGCTCCTTCGAGGAGTCATCCAAACTCCTCCTGGCGTCGGCTAGCTCCGCCTCATACAATGCTTTCAGTCCACAGAGTTCCCGACTCCTCGTTTCCTCTTTTTCGCTAATCTGGAGGTAAAGTACGTCATTCTCAGACTCTAAACTACGAACTTTATCGATGTAAACAGCAAGGCGGTCGTTGAGGTCTCTGAGCTGTTGTTTTTCTTGCATCCTGGTTATTCTGGTCGGACTTAGTGGTGTGGCGCTGCCGCCGCACGTGCCTCTATGAGCTGTGGGAGTTGCAGTCGCCATTGTGGAGAGCGGCTAAGTCACTGTTAGCGTTAAAGAACTCTGGCAAAACAAATATGCCGTCTGTAAATATGTGTTGGGTCAGATTCAACCTCTAAACTGCCGCTTCTTTCTTTAAAGTATATGCAGTCTCTTCCTGACCGAATGAAAGAAGGGGTTGGCTTTCTTCTTCTTCTTCTTTTTGTTTAATGGCGGTTGGCAAACAACTTTTAGGTGCATTACCGCCACCTTCTGGACTGGAGTATGGACTAGATGTCTAGCCTCTATA
>CAEGAD010056547.1:0-20914 GCA_903067055.1 Poeciliopsis paucimaculata | reverse complement strand
TCTTGGACCAAGTTCTAGTCCAAGACTCTAGAACTTGGACTCCAAGTTCTAGAGTCCAAGTCTCTAGAACTTGGACCATAAACCGAGTTCTAGAGACCTTGGTTTATGGTCTTGAGACCATAAACCAAGGTCTCTAGAACTTTTTTTTGTTAATTTTACAGGAAAAAATATGAAGGCGTATCCCAGGTGCACTATAAGAAAATATGGCAGGGTCTGATTTGAACTACATTATCCTACGCTCAACATACATTTAAAACAGAACTTGATTTATAAAACAAATGTATTCTTTGTAAAAAAAAAAAAAAAAAGTAAAAAGCATTTTCATACGACATATAATAATATTACATTTAATTATATTACATTGAACTAGTTTGTCTTAAACGTCTTTTATTTGCGTAAACTATCTGTAAACTATTTTGTTTTACGGAATGCTTGATTTCTGTCCAAGGGACTGAGGATGATGTCCATAAATAATATTAAATGACTAACCCCATAGTTAGACAAACTAAGCTCTCAGTCCATCTCAGAGAGCGTTGTGATGGACTGCTGGCATTTATGACGCTTGTTTTGTTTTACTTTGAATATTTAATATATGTTCTTGCTTTGTTAGTTTTGATTTATTTTGATTTCCAGTCTTTCTAGGTAATTTATTAATTTAAGTTGAAAGATTTTTGACCCATCATCCTGAAAGTGAAAAAAAAAGACTATCAGGCTAAAAATATGTTTCACTACTAAACCAGTCAGATTTTGGATTGTTTATATGAAGTGATGCATCAGAATAAAACACAGTGAATAAAAGGAGGGAAAGCCTGCGCAGCTCCACCACTTGTATTTTCACCATTACTTGGAAGAGCTGGAGCGGTGAAGCATTACGACATGGGAAGAGCCCAGAGAAGACGACGTGGAGCAGAGGCAGAGATAAGGTAATGTGCATTTGGCTGCTGTATCTCCGCTTTCTCCTCCAGCCTACAGCAGCCTTCCGGTCCTTCATCTGTTTGCGTTTGCATATCTGTGTCACAGACAAGCAGACGCTCGCGCTGCCGATAGAACTGTTTTCAGGATGATTTTGTGGGCCTTTTATGAGATTGTAGCTGCACTCTCTCCCAGCCCTCTAACACAATACCCACTTGGTAGGAATAATTTAATTTGCTGAGATTTTTCCACACACATTATCTACAGAAACAAACACTTGAGCAATCACTTAGTAATTTTGTTCAGGCTATCCAAAGAGATTAAGTAAATCACTTCTCAGTTGGAAAATTAAAGAAGGAAGGGAAAAAAGTGGGACTCTGGATAGCGCCGCAGTGTGTGACTTCTCAAAGCTGCACACTTAATTTGCGTCACTCACAAAACTTGTTGGCGATTCCTGCTCCTCCACTGGTTCATGATGCCTCAAGAGGAGGGTGGTAATCACTGCAATTATGCTCTTCTAATTAAGGCTTTGCTTGGTAGTGTCTTAATGGACCGCACAATACTGACAAATTAATCCATCCCTAGATAATAAATCTGATTTGACAAAGCACAAAATCATTAACCTTGTGACCCACCGTGTCCAGCAGAGTGTGAGATGCAGTGACTGGTGACAGATGTTAGGACGGCGGCTCTTCCTGCCTGTCTTTGAAACAAATACTTTCAGTTCTAATGTCAACCTTTTCCTATAATTTTTTTGTTGCCTACATTTCTAATGTTAGCTTTAAAAACTTTAAGCTAGCAAAGGAACAAAGGAGGATCTGTTCAAGGTTATGTATAGTTGAGCAGTTTTTGCTTTTCTCCTGATATGATATTTTGCACATACATCAAAAGTTCAATTTTGATATTTACTGTTCAGAGTGTCACACATTGTGATTTCTGTGTTCACTATACACAGAATTAAGAGTTTCTCTGTGTTCTTTTTTAAACAAAGACTTTCTCCTACCATCTATATTTGTGGGGTACACAACTAATAGTTGTCAAGTCAATAGATTATCCTGCTTTTTTTCAGAATATCAGAGTAATTGGAGTTTGAATACATACTCAAAAAAAAAAAAAATTCCAAAATTTTTGTGTAAAAAAAGTTTCAAAACAATGTTCTGCCAGTCTGCGATTATGCTAAAGTTTGAGCTATAGTGTAAAATTACAAAAAATAAAAACATCACTTAGGTTTGTATTTGTAATGACAAATTGTGGAGTAGTTATAGAGGGAGGATTACTTTTGCAAGGAACCATGACGTAAACAGACTACACACTTATACACTGAATGATCTATGCCTCTTAATGCTTCATAGCCCTGCTCCCTCTTTGTTGTTTTTTTTCCGTATTCCTGCTGTCGCTCTTTCTCCACCTACATGTTTACTGCACAGATAACCCCTTTTTGCTAGAGGCTGTTAAAAACCCGTTCTGGGAAATGCAGGAAATTGCAAAGTGATGCAAAAGCTGGGGGGGAAAAGCAAGCAGGGAGGAAATAGGTACACAATAAATGTAAATTATAACACCTACACTACTGGTAGACAAGTTGGAAAACAGACAGTGCTGCTGTAGAACAGAGGCAAATAATCTGAAGAAACATTTATGTCAACAAATCCCGACATCCTTCAAAATCTCTTAAATATGCCACGCACATAAACAGCGCCATCCAGAAGTAACCACAACCTTTGAACCTTTCACGTTTTGCGGAAGACTTCTGTATGTTTTATTGAGTTTAGTGTGACTGAAATGAGGTAATTGTAAAGGGGATGAAAATGATGCAAGGTTTTTCAAACATTTTTACAAGCTGAAAAACCAAACACTCACCCCCCACCTCCAGAAATGATCAGAACACAAACACAAATGAAACCCAAACAGCCATGGACCATGACACATTCAGGTCAACAAGCCTGTCGCATTTTAAAGTCACTTACGTCTCCTTTCTTTACCCGCTCTGGTGCTCATTTTTATTTTCTTTGAGTCATTTTAGCCCCGTTTAGATTCTTAACTGCACTCAGCTGTAACAACGCGGTCGAGTCCCTGTTTCTGTTAACAAGCAATAAATTAGGCGTACCCAACGCAGCGACTGGGGAATGCACATGGCTGCTAATAGCACATGGTGAACACGTCTGCTTTGCAAAAATGGTGCTATTACATTGAGACTTGGTATCTGCAAGTGTTACTTAGAACTCAGGTCTGAATCAGAACCGGAACATCTGGATCATTTTAAACACATTCGTTCTTTGACTGATAGTTTGACAATTTCTTATTTACTAGAATTCGTTCACAATACTATGAGACACAATGTAATAAGAACGTGGAAAAAAAATAAAGTGTTGAAGATTAAATAATTATTTTTAAATGATTCTGATTGAGCTGACGAGAACACGAGATATTAGTATAAACCTAATCTGCAGTGGTTTAATGGCGGGATACCATTTCTTAAAATATTTGTCTTCCGTGACATCTGACAATACAAAAGCAACTCACCCACCACCAGTCTTGATGTTTGGGTTTGCTCTGCTGGTCCTTTTAAGGACGACTCGCATGATACAAACATTATTGATGTGTAGTCCAAGCAGTCTATTGCAAAGCTTTCCTCTAGGATTTCTGCTTTGCGATAACAACAATAAATATAACTTACCGCTGATGTAATTCAGTTGAAAAGGAACGTTCCACTTTCTTTCAAAGCGACAAAGCTTTCCACTCTCACATATATGCATTCTTAATAATTCAATGTGCTCCTAGGAGCAGAGGAATGATCTACAATGTGGCCCATACTGGGAATAGCACTTAGACCTCATCCTAGATATTGTTTGTTTGGTGCATAGTCAATATGGCGGCAGCTCTATCTGTGTGATTGATACGGCCCTCTGCGCAGACCCCAGCTTTCCATTAGAGGAAAATGCCTCCCACTGATTTATGGTGTCATGCAAGCTGCTCATTTCCTCATAATGCTTTGTTGTTTTTTTTAACTGTGGTTACAGCTAGACTCCGCCTCTTGCTGAACAAAAAGTTCAGTTCAATTATCTACACCTCCATATTGTCCTCTAACATTCTTTAGATAAATCTTTCACAAAGGTGTTGCTATTTTGGGACACGATCGCCGTGTATAAGGCACCTTCTTCATTTACCTTACTGGCTGATTTGTGCCAAAGACACCTCGGTATGCCGGGTGGGCTTCCGTGGTCACGAGCTGCAAGTTCCTCTTGGCAGAGGATCACGAGGGATAGCAGCAAACATCTGTCACTGAAGCAGTGGGTGTTCCCAGAAATGCAGACAGAGCCACCAGAGTTACAATGTGTGCTTGTTTGTGTGTCAGTGTTTATGTCCACTCAGTCACTTGTCAGCCAAAAGGCCATATGGACACAGATTTATTTATTTTTTCTCAGAAATAAGCGACCTCTATCTCTCTGCAGATTCTACAATAGCTTTTGTTAGCAGCATTGTCTGTCCTCAGTGCATTATTTTTGATCATCTGAATGAATCAAGCTGCTCCTTGACTCTTGTAGTACAGCTCTCTGTTCTTGATTGAACCTTTTTATGAAGACAAGAGAAACCGCTTCAGCATGTGTAAGTGAATGCATATTTAAATCAGAAGGGGAAATGTGCCTCAGGCGTTTTATACTGACATTTCCAATTCATTGTGCACATTTGTGATTGTAAATAATGTGCAGTGATGCACACAGCAGAGTCCCAGGGAGAGGAAATGGCTCCCTCACGGATCCATGGTTCCTGAGCAAAAGGAAGCAAGGCTAATTAAATTCTCCAGCCTGATGGTTAAAATACGCGTGTAATGGACAAAGTGTGGCAGATACTTGACTCCTGGCAAGGGGTCAGGTACAGATCAGCCAAACAATTGGCAAACAATTAACTGAACTTTCTCATTTTGATTCTTCCACTGTCTAAAACAGGTGACTGTATGAACAATTTCATCCCCTCATAGAAAGGCAGTAGAAAAGCAGGGTTCTACAGAACAAGAGATTCTTTTTTTATTATTATTTTAAAATCACTGTTAAAATTTAGAAGAATAATTAGATTTTTTACAAATGTGTCATTTGCCTCATAATTGCGGTAGGTTGTATAGACATGAAACTGTTGCTATTACTGAGTGGCATGCTGTTTACTCATATCTCCACCCAAACTGACAAGCCTCTGTTGTTGCTCTCCTTTAGGTTCCCGATGCAATATTTACTTTGTAATTTGGGGGACTGCACAGTTTCACATCATTGAAGTTTTATAATTGGAAGAACTGCAGTGTTAGGAGAGCATTATGACTGATGTTCCATAATGTGAAAGTAATAATGTATGGCTGATATATTTTTGATAAAATTTTCAATTGTGTCTGGTGTTTGAGACGACATGTATAAATAAATCACCATTGAATCTCATGTGAAATGATATCGACAGTTGTTTATGTCCAGTGTGTCACACAGGAAACAGCTGAAGTAGAGTTGCTCAGTCCTTTTCTTTCTCATTGAACTCTCTTTTCGCACATGAGTGACCTGTATAAATTAGGTGATGCTGACAGGAAAATAGACAGGTTTACCTTTTGATTTTGGACCCCGGCCTAAAACCTGCCTCAGTTGTCTTAAGTCCAACAAATTCTCAAAAAGAGTCTGACAATGCTAACCATGCTCAGATCCAGTTTGCACAGTGCAAGTAAATCTTATACTTCTGAAGTAACCCTTAAAAAATACAATGAAGGGAACAGTTTTAAACCTTCTGCAAGTTCTGTTACTCAGACAGGACGTCTCCAGGGTGCCACCTTTGAGAGGTTTTCCAGGCACAATTGAGGACACCGGTGTGGCAGACTCCAAGCTTGCAGGTGAGACTTTATATCCCTTCTGATCAGAAAACACAACGGGATCCTCCAGAAAGAGCTCTAGAGTGTTGCTCGCTCTCGAATGGATGGACGTCAAATGAAACAGAAATCATCGTCGAATGCACCTCTAGGACATAAATGTCAAATATGTCACAGTTATTGACCAACTCATTTAGAGTGGCTATTTTGAAACTTTAAGTATCTCGATTCAAAGTCTCATCTGAACATGTTAGTGTTTCTTTTCCCCCCATCACAGCAAGACAACTGTGTCCTTGTAAGAAGAGCGAAGTGTCCACGTATTCTCCACTCATCAAGTGTTGTATCTAGCCTAGCTGGAATCCTCCATCTTTGTCTCTGGCGCAGTGTTGTGGTGTGCTAATGGATTTTGCAACAAGGGCACATCCCTAGGTGTTCCGAGGATGCAATTATGCCAGTAATAGTAGTGCCACTGTAAAATGAAAACATCAGCAGGAGCGAAAATGAGCATATACAAGATCCCAGCAGTATGACAAGTTTAATCGCGTGTCTCTAATGCTAACCTCAAATAACATCCTAAGTTCACAGTTGGAGATACACTGTATTGCCCTGATTATGAAGACGGATATCATTTCAAGATTCCTTTTTCCAATTTCAAGATGATGCTTTGTTGATAATTATGGGAATGTGGGTGTAGCAGAAAATTAGTTTTATTCTATTAACGTTAGTCAATTATGTAACAATTTTCAAACTCACTCAGCATAAATCTTGTTGTTGTGACTTTCCCTTTCAGATGGGGATTTTTGCTATATTAACTTATTTAGATAAATGTATGAAAGGAAAAAGGAAAAATAGTGATCACGTTTGACAAAATGGTTTGTAAATGGTAAATGACCGGTTCTTGTAGCTATAGTGCTTTATCTAGTCCAGAGGATTTACTCTACACTTTACACTGCATTCAGTCATTCACCCATTCATTCACACGTTCATACGCTGATGGTGGTACATTGCTCAATGACACACCTACTGAACAAAGCAGCAGCTCAAACCGCCAACCAACCAGTTACAAAGCTGGTAACTACAAATCTCATATCCATGAAAGAATAGTGAAAGTAAAATGAAAAAACCTGCAACATATGACAGTGAACCTATGAGTTGTTTTGCAGATTCTCAACATTATCAGCTCGGTAAGACTGATACAAAATAGTGTATGATTGAACACTGTTTCTTGTCGATCAATGATTAGGTGCAACACTGGGTATGCATATTTGGTAGTAAAACCTAACCTTTGCATAGACATGTCCAGTGTATCAACTACACACAGACCTCTGTGGAGTAAATATGTGCGGATATTTACTCTTATTCAAACAAATTAAACTACCAGACGCCATCGCAAGGCACGATCGTTGAACTAGTTAGCTTAATATTTCTCAACACGTAGGCACCGAACAGACAACTTTGTGATACAAAGAAACCCAACACATACTAACAAATACACATAGCGATAAAATTCATTCATGCCATTCTCTTGTTTTTCGGGACATTAATCCAAATACTAGAGGGTGTGTATGTCAACAGTCAGATTCAACCAGAGTATGCAGAGCGACGAGGCTCATGTGTCAAATTAAAAGTACCTAGCAAAAATAATCTCCAACTAGAAATTAAACATTAAGTCCGCATTTCTGTATTGAAAAAGATTTTTACTTTTTTTTTCTGATGTAATATTCAAATCTTAAATGTCATTTTTCCATTAGCTGTAAGTGAAAAATCATTATAATTATCAGAAAAGGGGCTTGAAAACATCAGTCTGTGTGTAGTTAATCAACATAATGTCTTTCACTTAGGGATTTGAGTTGCTAAAATAAATGAACTCTTTAATAATATTCTAATTTATACAGTGCAAATAGCATTTCAGCCTGCAGGTCGAAGTTTAGCATTTGTTCAATTAGAGAAACTGCAAAAATAACTTTAAACCTGTGCCACCAAAGCCTTGTTTTTAAAAATCACTGCATGTTGTATCATGAGTCAACCTGTTAAAAAAGAACACCTTAAGTGTATTGTTCAAAGTCAAAAAGTAAAGTGAATAATGGCTTTCATGCTTATTATTAATGCATGTAAAATTTTGACCACAGCTATACATTCCAGCATTTCTGTTCTTTTTAAAGTCGGCTTATAATTCTATTATTATTCTCAAACTGAGTATAAAAATAGACAAAAGCCACTCCTATCATTCAGGAAATAAACATTTGTAAATGATGAAGCCATTTTTCTGTGCTTTATATGGACAAGGATTTTCTGCACCAAGATATTTTCAATAATACCAATTTCTGCTCTCCTGTCTGTGCCATTTACCAATAGTACATGTGTGTGAGTAGGTGCCCTTGGGAAATAAAAAAAATAATATCCTTAAACAATCTATGATAATAAAAAGCAGAATATTTCCAAGGCAATAAGACGGTGCAAATCCTTTTTCAGCATTTGGTTCCCACAACCTGAGTTGGGAGGATTACTGTGTACCTAAAAAATCTAAATCACACAAAGATAGTAATTAGGATTCAAGATCTGCAAAATCAAATTTACAATAGGAAGTCTGAGGATAATTTGAAGCATGTAGGGAGTGTATCTAAGACGACAGGTCATTTGGGGCCGCCAGGAAAGAGAATGCAGGCTTGTGATTTTCCAAATTACAGTCATAAAGTTTTATAATCGTTTTGTCTTAGAATATTAAGCTGAAAAAGAAGAAAAATGCAATATTACAAGCTCACTTATACAGAACGATACCTCATTTACGAGGTTTTATGGCGCACTCAGTCGGCTGAAAATTATGATGAATTCTGTTCTCAAATCTGCAGAGGGACAAGTTCAAGTAAATTAGCGGAGATATTTAACAAAATTAAAATTTCTTATTGCAAGTGTATTTTACATTCCACTTGGAGAGATGCAGTAACTTTTCTTTTATAGTTTGTCTCATCCTGTGTGTCGACGCCTGGGGAGTGTGGCGGATCTGACTCCAGTGAACCATTCCTGTGTTAATTTGGGAACATGTTTAGAAAATTATCCGACTGAATGACAAAATAATCCACAGTTTTTTGGGGGGTTTTTTTATGTGGAATGTGTTTTATGTGCTGGTATTTCAAAGAGACCATTATTCCATGCATGATCCCTGAACTGATGGCTAACTAGAGGCAGCATCATCAATGAACTTCCTGTCTGAAAACATATGTTGAAAACATAAAATATAAAGCATTTCCATTAGAAAAATGTATATAATAGTGTTAATTTTTAACCACTACAACAACATTACTTTCAAAACGCTTGATATATTATAAAAATCTGTTGCTCACGTTCCATTTTCAGATGGCATTTCTTTCACTCTTGTCGATTTGTGGCATGTTTGTTTCAACGGCCAGTTTCTGTGTAGATGGTCTTTGACTTCTGTGTTAATAAACACTCAAACCAACCGCAATTTGACAATTTTAAAGTTAACTAAACAGCGTTTTCATAAACTGACATCACTTTTTGTTTTTAAATATAATTTTTATGGAAGTAATTTTAAGATGGCTTTTAAGCACATACTTCTTTGGTCGTAACCAGTTGTTGGACCAGTGGCTAACCTCAGGTTTTGCCACTAACTATATTGCATTTATACTAAATGGAGACTCCAAAAGACTTTACATCACTGCCTAAACTTTACGTAGAGTAAATACAATTAAAGTCAACATGAAAGGTTTGTTAAATATGAAGTCAACCACTAAGTGAGACGTCTTACACGAAAAGCTGTTTTTGACTGAAATTCTGTCTGACTCTTTAAGAAAGTGAAAGGTTTGACTTGGAGAAGGTAATTGAGAAAAATGGCCACTGACTTACCAAAAGATGGAGTTGGAAAAGGCGAGAAGGCTTTGGACCATAGCTCCCCACTCAAAGGAGAGCTGAAAACGATTTTGTGATTGCCACTGTCAAAAGAGATACTTGGTTGCTTTTGGACGGGATGACCGCTCTTCTCAGAGAGACAGAGGGTACCTGTGATCGTTCTTCCTATTTTTTGCTTTGTTTTGTTTTGTTGGATGGTAATACAATTATTGTTACACTCTACAGCAGAAAAAAACGGTTTGTGTGTGCACACAATAAACTGACTTGAACATTTTCAAGCTGAGTCACTTTCAGAGCTTGAAGGGCAACTTTAAAATCAACGTTTTTTGTTTTTTTTGTGGACAATAATAGGTTGTACATGCTATCATTTAGGCTATCTGATACTGACCAGATTCGAGGCAGAAACGTTGCATGACAATGATTTTTCTTTCGCCTTTTTGCCCTCGTAGGAGTGACTTTAAAATTACTTCCACCTCAAGGAGACATCGCAGTCTGACAGCCTCACCATGGACTGTACAATTACTGTCAAGGATGCAGTCAGAGCAACACGAAGTGCTGGAATACAAACTGTTCTTAGCTCCCCGTGCTGCGTGGAAAGTAGCAACAGAGAGGCAGGGAGCTGTCAGTAAAACACGAGCCCTCGCAAAGCAAACGTGCAAAAGAAATGCTGGTTGTTACGTTAATGCGAGTCAAAAGCAGCTTTGCATGGGTTCAATAAATGTGCAACATACAAGAACAAGCGATGCTGCAATGCGAAGAAGATGTTTCAATAAATTCTTTAAGTAATTAGACGTATTAAAATGTATTTCTGAAGTTGAATAAAAATGTTGAGTCTCACAATTTGCCTTTCTGGAGGTGAAAGGAAATTGTGTGTCATGATACGAATGGTGTGTGAATTTTCTCTCACTGTCCACTTTTAAAAAGGGACATAGTAGAAAATATTAAACGTGTGCCCATTTGAAAAGCGAAGGAAAATATAAATGTCTGCTGGGTGCCAGTTTTTGGATACCTGCAGTTCATTTGGGCAACGATGTTTGTCCTTTATCCTGCGGACTGCTGGTTACACTCTTCACTTTGTTGTTATTTTTACATAGTACATCAAAGTATATTGAAGACAGAATACACTTTTCATCATTTTTATATTTCACGTAAAGAATTATAAGACAGTGAATGTGAGATGAAGGCCCGCTTTGATGCTTGTGTCGTCCTGCTGGAAACCACGTGACTGGCAACAAACGATGCCTCGCGTGACCCAACTACTTCAAAATAAAAGCTATTGTATTTGATCGCGCAACTATAAGAGGAGCATTTATTCATGTATATTAATGACTCTGATGATGGCACTCATCAAAATGTAATGTTTACCGGTTTTCTCAATTGTTGATTATGGTATGTTTTATGACTTTACATTTGTGTGTTTTTATTATGTAAAGCACTTTGAAACTGCATTGTTGCTGAAATGTGCAACACAAATAAACTTGAACTGACATCTGGGAAGACTTTGAGATGATCTCTCACAATAAGATTAAATAAAAATACTTGGACTTAAAGCTGTTGGAAGAAGAAATTCTGGCCCGATGAGTAAAAATATAAGGGATCAGATCAGAGAACCAATAGAAATCCAAGAAAAAGAGAATTTTTGAAGAATTTTAGTTGTTTTTCAGGAGGCAAATCAAAACTGAAAGAAACATTGCACTTTGAATACACTAAAAAAAATGTCTTCTACCAAATCAGTCGATGACAAAAGAAAACAGCCACTGACAGTCAACATATACCAGGATTGGCTACAAATAATTTTACTAACTAAAAAAGATTAGTTAAATAGGATTTAAGTGACTCTCATGTTACTAAACACAAGTTTGACAAAAACTTTGTGACAATATTGCATTTGCTAATTGTTTTTAAGTCTGTCTATCTGAGTGACAAGGCGTCACAGTTTCAGCAGCAGATGTCACTAATGCATCGAGTGATGAACCGTTGGGCAAAGCAATGTGCTGGGAGGCTTCATTGCTTCATGAGGCTTCATTTGGCCATCACTACCACAGGCCCACTTTCTCTTCACATCTAAATGAATGGTGAGATTTTCTTTTTTTAGCTTATTAAAGCTGGCACCATCGATGACTTTTTAACTAACCAATATGTAAATTCTATCATACTTAGCCGGAGGGAAAATAATGCAACCAAGTCTTCAAACTCCATCAATGCCAAAATTATGTAGCTCATTAACGTAATTAGTTGCAGGTGCTATCTCAGAACAACTGAGGTAACGTTGGCCCTGTTTTGTTTGTTCAGTCTCTGGTTTTTCAGTCTCTGAAGAAGAATGCTCAATTTAATCATTATGCGCTGATCTTCTGTTTTAACTGCAGAAATCCCTTCTATGTTGCCTGATACACAGGTTTGGCAGATGAGGCTAGAATCAACCAAATATCAGTATGTGCCTTCTTTACTTTCGAGACGATGAGTCGACTCAGGTCCCACCATGTAAACCTGAGTTGGTCTGCACTGTTAAAAATGAAAAAAGTCTCAAATTTACAGTAAAATAATAGCAGGTGTATAAATACTGGCAACCACACCCACACTTACTGGTGTTTTACCATAAATTAGAGACTTAATTATTTTACAATGTGTTGCAAATTGGAAAACTACCAGTATGTGGCCATTGTTGAACAAAAAAAGAAATCAGTGAGTATTATGAAGTACAAATGGTACATTCATAGTTCATGTTTGAAGTATGAATAAACATGACACAAACTGTCAGACGTGCAAATAAACATTTTATCTGATCTCATGGATCAGAAGCTTCTGATCGACTTTGGATCAAAGACTTCAATCTAGTAGGTTTTTGGATTCTGCACTTAAACGTCTTGATTTTGAAGTTTATCATGAGGGTTGAAATGTTTTATGTTTCAGTCCAGGACGCTTCCAATGTCGCCTCTTGAACTGTGACGGTTCAAGAAATGTTCATGTCTGTAACTCTTGAACGTTTTGACTTTTGGAAAACTGACTCTAGCTGCTGTTCAAACCTTGTGAATCGCTCACAAATTAATTTGATCCACAATCCTCTTAAGCAATTTTTCCTGTTGCTTGTGCACCTTTTTCTTCCACACTTTTTCCTTCCACTCAATTTTTCATCAACGCAAGGAGAGTGCAACATTTTCAACACAACAACTTTCAATGACTTTCCCTCCTCATGAGGAGTATTAAGTACTCAGTCTCCTTCCCGTTGGCTCCGTAGAACATAATATTTCTGTAACAAAAATGTCTTGGATAATATTTTAAATTTCTCAGAAACTGAATTTTGGATTTTCACCAGCTTTTGTTCCTCAGAAATAAATGTTTGGTATGTTACATTCTGTGTGTGTGCCGAATCTGTATATTGTTCACTTTTGAATGGAATGTGCACAACCACGACTTTACGAGACATTTTCCCCTGATATGTATCAGTAAAAAGCAGAGCAGTGGTTGCACACTGTGGTTAGTTCTGCAGCAGCGTCCCTCAGGCAGCCTGTAGCTCAGGTCCTCTCTGCTGGAGCTTCTCCAGGCTGTCCTCCCTCCACCTGTTCGCCCAGCTGTGATGGAGCTGCTCCAACCCTCCTCTGAGCTTTCTGTCATCATGAAGGAAGGGGAACAAACTTCACTCCAGCTCTATTTGTTTCTGTAAATCAATAGGAGACATGATGGAAAGGTGCAGATAATAGAACAGGCTACTGTGCTGGGCCCGATAAAGTGGATTATCAGCAGATTATAGATGCTGCAGTATTCCGACAGGCAGACACCTTATCTCCCTGATTAGGAATTGACTCATATGATTTGGATCATGCAAACCTGTATTTTGTCTGTCTTGACCCAGAAAGCTGCTGCTGCTGCTGCTGCTGCTTCTTTCTCCAGGCTCTCTCCAACTGGAGGCTCTTGTTCAGCAGGTGTCGATATAAGCTGTGCACAGGAATCCTACAAAACAAACATCCTTATTCATGTCTGTTTGTGTTCTCCCATTTGGATGCTCATCACAGGTGGGATTCTGCCTGCTCTGCAAAACTCTGGCATTTGACTCGACTGGCTCATTACAGGAAGATGCATGAATATTAAAAGCACTGTCACAGCTCACTGCTGGTGACTGGCAGATCCATTCGGAGCCGCCTGCTTTGTCATAAACGGGAAGGAGAAAGTGAGCATGACGAAGATCAATCATTTCTGTCTGTGATTGTTGATTCGAACCAGCAGTTTACTTTTGTGACACCAACACAAAATGAGGCCACGTGATGCATATTAATCACAGCAGGAACGGCATCTCTCGAGAGCGAAAGCGCTGTATGGCGTGTAAAATGAGCTAGGAAGATGTCGAGGTTTCCAAAAAAAAAAAAAAAAAAAAAGCAAACAACGGGACTGGTTATTTTTATGTTTTCATGCGTTGATGGTGGTTTTGGGGTTTGACTTTTAGAAAAGATGGATTTGGCTTGCGTGGAGTTAGCCACTGTCTTGCAAAATAAATAAAGAAAAGCAAAAATAAATAAACAGATAAAAGAGAGCTGGCTGTGTGCTGCGTATGCAGGACTGCTCCGGAGCTGATAGCAGGAAGAAGAATGTGGCCCAAACTGCTCAGTATAAACGGACAATCAAACTCACTGCACAATATGCTGATGAACAAGCACAGCTACAATAGTCTGAGGCTCGGCAGAAATGACTGTGCAATAAGGACTTGGATCGGAGGCGATTCCGGCCTGCAGTGACTTTACATCAAGTCAAGTTTCAGTCTTATATATGGTTAAGATTTATGTCATCTTCAAATGTCTTTTCATACATTAAACGCACAAACTTTGATATATTTCTTTGGATTTTACACAAAGTAACACCGTGACGGACATGGAAGGAAAAAACTTGTCTGTTTTTTTTTTTTTTGTATCTTTCTTTTCGGTTTGTGTAACAAACCCATCCAGCTCATTAAAGTATTCGCCCAGGTGGCCGGATGCAAACGGATAAAACATTTCAGATTTTTATTTTTGAAAACATTACTAAACCATCTTATTTTTTTCTTGCATTTCACAGTTATTTGCTATTTTGTTGTACTTTTTTACTTTGCTAATTTGTGCTATTGTACCACATAGAATACCAATAAGTTTGTACAAAAAATGTTAAAAAAAAAAATGTAAAAAAGCATACTTTCTCTGGATTATTGGTCAAATGTAACCTAGTTAGGACTAAACATGTACAGTTAATAAATCCATAAGCCTTTTACTGCAGTTTAATCTTTCTGTGCCGCATAACTCCTTAAAAAAAAAAAAAAAAAAACAGCGTGCAGTGAAAGGAGAACATGAGTATAGCAGCTCGAGAGGAAACGGTGAATTAAACAAAAAATATCTTAAATATCTTGTAAGTACTTCAGATATTTAAAACAACAAAAACTAATCATTAATTATTAGTATCAACTGATAGCAAACCCTTTTATTGTGATATGTCTTTCAGCCATATTGTCCAGTCTTAGGGAGCTGCTTCTTATAACCATCTACTAGCTCCTGACATCAGACTGAGGAAAGTTTAAACCTCACTTCATCTTCAGCAGAGAGATGTTCGAGGCATGGATCTTTTTCAAAATAGGTTTTCTGTTTTGGTGTCCAAATAATTTAGTTTTACTCTCTGTAAAGAACATTATTCCAGAAATACGAAGTTTTTTATTATTGTCATTGTTGTTTTAAGTCATCATGAAAAGTTAGATTTAAAGGTACTGTCCTTCCTGGTGTCAGCTGGTTAACTTTAGACTGCACTCTCCCTAAAAGTGACATCAACCCTTCGCTGTTTCCTCCTCAGTGAGGAGAATAAATGACTTTGGCTTTATCATGTATTCTGTGCATCTCCTTTAAGCTCTGAGGTACATTCAGCTTCTTCAGGCTGTGCTCTAATGCCAGCGGGTGGGTGATACTTTTATAGACACACCTGCTGGGTAATGGTGGGAGGCTTAATTACACGCTGAAAAAAAAAAACAATACGGAGAATCATTTCACTTGTTACGACTTCATCACAGGAGGCCACCATGCTCCTTGCACCTCCTGCCTGAAGACAACAGCAAGTTAGGGATGCTGTTCGGTGCAGTTTAGTCAGAGTGCCATTTCCATGCACACATGCACTTACAGAAGCGTGGCCTGAGCCTCGTGGTAACTTGAAATCATAAAACTAAATGGGTATTCATTGCTGCACAAACTGATGTCATAATTCTTCTTCAAGACTCCTCCAAATGTTTCTGAATTAAACATGAGCGCAGAACGAGTCTGTATTATGGCCCCAGTACCGCTGGACACCGAATAAAGAACATGCATTGTATAGAAAGCCAGTGGCTTAAATGGAAACTTCTTCTTGAAATCTGCACATACTGAGAATATGGGAACTTAAAATGTGTTATTGAGATAAACTTTCATAATTACTAAAAGGAGAGTGGAAGATTAAAAAAAACAGAGACACAAATCAGAGAAACAATATAAGTTTGTAACAGCAGAACAATTATTTGTCACAGGACATTTGTTACACAACAATACAATGATTAAAGAAAAAAGACAGTAGAAGTGTTATGGGAATTCCTATGCTGGGAATGGACTTATTTCCACTTTAGGCTGAATTAGTAGCTATAGCAAATGGAGTACAAATACATGAACTGCTTCCTTTAAAGATATTACAGGGAAAATCACGACTTTCCCCAAATCATCTGACATCTTTGTAGAATGATCCTGAAGACCGCAGAGATTTTAACCTACGGATAATCAATACGTCAATTTAAACAATGCCGAAAAATTCAAGTAGTGTTAGGAAATACAAATGGAAGAAAATACCATTTAGAATGTGATTTACTAAACACTAAACTTCATTTAGTGTGGTGTGCTCCTGGCTGCAGAAGTGAGAGTAAAAACTACTTTGGGATCCAAAATCTCTGTGATTTACTCAGAAGGAAGCTTGCACTAGTATCTGCTAAGGGGTTTGAAGATGTTTAAGGACAACTTGAATCCAGCTGATCCACTGTACATTAAATAAATTAGAAGTGGAGGCCAGTCAGAAAAACTGCCAACACACTAAAGTGTATCTAAGCAAGTTCATTAGGAGGTGTGTAACAACGCTTTTGCTCTCTAAGAAAAACATAAACTCCATAGACAAATCTGTCTAACCTGAGTTATGTGAATATGACAAGAAGACATTTTTGGCATAAAGCAAGAGAATTTTCTGGAAACGAACCAACCAGCTAAGAAGCACGGGGGTGGATGTGTCATGGTGTGGAGACGTTCTGCTGCAGCTGGACCTGCTAACGTTTTCCTCAGCAGAAAGACGCTTTAAGATTAGACAAGATTTGCTTTCAGCAAACTCATTTAAGGTGCTTCCTTTTTTTTATATGACTGTTCATTATCTTAGCACACATATACCTCTTTATTGCCTAAAGTGAGAGGCTTTGCTAGTGAACAACCTTTACTGAGCAGGAACCAGAGTTAACTAAATCTGTGTAATACACAGTAACACTGTGTATTACAGTGTCACTTTATTTGTCCATGATGATCACTGCCCTGCTGTTCCAATTTTCTCATTTAACATTCATCTAACTGCCTGTCCCTGTTCGACTCGATTATTATCCTCTTGTAATGCTAAGATGGGATCTTGATGGGCAGCGCTGTACAACTGACTCTGAGCTCCTACTGTTAATCTGCACTGTCAAAGTTATTTTTAAGACAGGATAATGTGCTTTATTGTTCAATTATTAGCCAAGTCAGGTTAGTGTTTGGACAAGACTGTTCTGACAACTTACAAGTCATAAACACTGAAAAGATTTAAAGAACACAGAGGAGCCGTTTCTCACTTGTTCCTGTTTTCCATACATTTTTCAAGTATATCAACTGAATATGTTTGTCTCAAGGAACACATTTAAAGAGCAGAAAATCAGCCAAAGTGTTTGGCTCTGGGTTACTGAATAAGCTGTGCTTTCAGTGAAACACTATATGGATGCCATGCGTCGTCTCTCTCTGCCGCCTCCTCTCTAATATCTGCAGATGTGGTTTCTGAGCTGCTGTTCGCTGTAGTTTAAAGACTAATGCTACATTTGTGACAGCAGCGATGGGACTCTCCTGACCTACATGTAATATCTGCTGGCACTTATTCATCGGCTCAATCTTTGATCCAAAATGTTCCTCTCTCGTGTCACCTCAGCTGACACAGAATGTGTTGAAGTGAAATAATTATGTCGTTCTCCAACGCTACCCGCTGCACTAATAGTGTTATTTACGGTACTTTGCAAAAGTATTAATACGCCTCCAACTAAATTTACATTACAATGAAGTTCTCATTATAACTTTATTACAATGGTAACTTGAATGGATGACATGATTAGGAAAGTCAAGGTAAAATTGATCTATGGAGTCCAAATCGAAACTTTTAACAAAGTCCACAACATAAATCATTATGCAGATATCAAACGGCACATCTAGGACAGTTTCCAAGAGAAGCCATACTATCACTTTTGCAATAATAAAAAGAAAAGGTTTAACGATAACACGCTGCACATAAACAATAAGATCAAGGCTCCCTGTTTTATTGTTATCCCAGTCTTTGGCAGACAAAATTCATCTCACGGATATTGATCGTTTCAACCCAGACAGTCGTAATGAATCGGACAACAGATTCATGAATAAAATATTATTCACTGTTAATGGTGCGGTAAAAAGTGCTGATAGACTCCAAGAAAAGAGGCAAATTCAATCTAGCGAGCGTGTTTTTTCTCCTCCCCAACAGCTGAAAGTCACTTTGTAATCTTTAACAGGAATTACCACAGTATAACTGATCTATAATAGAGGACTGAAATGCCCTCCAGCTTGTTTTCCTCATGACAAAGTGATACTGAAACCGAGCAGTTTCTTGGTTTCACCGCCGCATTAGTCAAGTTTCCTCCTGAATAATGGATAACAGGTCCGGCTTTGGGTTTGTCGACGGGAGTTTGTTTCCCTCTCCATTTTACAAATAGCATTAAAGTCACAGCAGCTGCAGTATGGAGGATTATGTTTCCAAAATATCATTTGCAACTTCTCTGTAGACAGTAAATACTTCCTGCCAGGTGTGTTTGTGCGTTAGGAAGAAATGCTGGTCACTCTCTACAGCACTCCCAGTGGTGCATTCATCAGCTGCAGGTTGCAACTTTTATGTTTGACAGCTTTTTGGAATCATCACCCTCTCTACCAACTATAACGTAAAGCATAGTACGTGATGTTTGTTGAAGGATCATGTCATTTAATCATAACTTCTCATTCTGAGACGTAATGACTTTATATTATTAGAGTTGCAGTCTCTGTAGAGTCTTTCAGACTGAGCTTTACTGGAGATAAAATGTTTGATAGTCACACAAAGGGGGAAATGGACGGCGTGTCCCTGAAGCAGGAATCTAGGATGTTGTTTACAGTGTCGGCTTGTGTTGGTTTGGGATCAGTCCAGTCCATATCTCGGCATACCGCCCACAACTCGATACATTTCAGACAGATGAGCAGCAAACACAGATTTGACATGATTTGATTCATCCCTCATCCAGGACGCGTCCTGATCCAGTGGTTTGATGCACCACGACGTAGATATGAAAGATTTGGATGATGCAATAGAAAGATGTTTTGCAAAAGAATGGAAATGGTTTTTTTTTATTATTATTTCTTTAACAAGAAATCCTGGTATCATAATTGTTGTTCTGTTACAAAACCTAGCACTTAAGTATTGAAATGGTAAGCCTCACTTCAATGATGCGAGTAATCTGCTTTGAAACACATCAGTCTTGTAGAACCGCAGGAGGAAAAAAAAAAAAAATTCTAATTTAGGAATAAAAAATATGTGAAGCTTTCAAAGAGGAGTGTAAAAAGATGCTCAAGTTTATGACTAATTCTAAATACCTCTTAAGGAATATTAAATAGTCCTCGAATAGAGCTATGCTGGACCAGAGAGGGTTTAGTCTCCAGAGGTCAATGGGCGTGAAACCAGGTACTTCCTGGACTCTATCATGTTTTTGGACTTTGCAAAGCAGTCATGACAACAGTGTTTAACTTTTATTATTGTAGCATAGTCCTCCACAAACAATTTGAATTATTAAATCAGAGCCACAAAAGGTTTTTCTCAGGTCACAGTTGATTCTTAATTTCAATTATAAAAATATTTCTTGAGGAATTCATGTGATATTCAAGACAGAGGAAAAGATGGATGGTGAATCTGAAAATATGACATGCAGCAAATCTGCTGCATTTAAAGACTAATAAGAAAAATAAGCAGGTGGGATTTTAGTGACGGACATTTTATGTGTTTCAACTTCAGAAGCAACAAAAGAATTTAAACAGAATAATTATTTAATTGAACATTTAACAGATCATAACATGCATGAATATTCAATTATTCAATAAAGTTTTGTAATTAAGCAGGCACCTTATCCAAAGTTCCAGTCAGAAGTTTATGCTCTTATGTCTATGAATGTCATGTTAATTTTGAGATGTTCATGACGCATTTAAATCTGTCTCTCCTCTCTGCTCTAAGACTCCCGATAGAAATAATGGTGGCATTAGTAAAGGGCTATTAATGACCAATAAGTTATTATCAGTTGTGCTGAGGCAGGAAGCACACAATCTCTGTCATTATTTGCTAACTCTACTGCAGTGCAATCTAGATTTTCATTAACCTTCAAGTTTTAGACCCTCATGAACTTTTGTTTTTTATAATAGTTCTAATCTGATCTTATATTTTTACTGCTTGGGGGAAGTAAAATCAACCAAAGATGCAGATTTTCACCCAAGCACAAGCTTGAAATGTATGCAACATATTAATTAAATGAATTCCACTTTCAAAACACATTTTATAACACAAGCTGAGCCTCTTCTTTATTACAAACATACTAGATAAGATAAAATAATAGAAAGCTCAACATTTGACTCGTCCTGTGACTGAGGGATCTCTTGGCATCATATGTCATATGTCAAGGTCTTTTGATAAATGAGAGTATCTGTGCAAATTTGTTTCCATCCAGCCTGGCTGGTGTCTTTGTTCCCTTTAAAATAAAAGAACTGAACATTGTGAAGGACGTATGACTTACTCACACATCACCTGACAGCACATCTGTGAGCTCCGCTATGCTTCAGGAATCTCGAGGTCTTGGTGCATCAGAAAAATCTTTTTCTGATTTTCTATGAAACAAGCAAGTAGGTTTTATTGGAAAGTTGGTGGACGGGAAAGTAGAGAATGACATGCTTGAGTCGGGTCCAGTTAATTTAGCCTCTTTACACTGCATGAGCTGCACTTTGACGCCTTTTAGTTATATAA
>CAEGAD010056524.1:0-35802 GCA_903067055.1 Poeciliopsis paucimaculata | reverse complement strand
CAAACTAAACTAAGAACTAAACCAAACTAAGAACTAAATTAAACTAAACTAAGAACTAAACTAAAATAAGAACTAAAATAAGAACTAAACTAAGAACTAAACTAAACTAAGAACTAAACTTAACTAAACTAAGAACTAAACTAAACTAAGAACTAAACTAAACCAAACTAAACTAAGAACTAAACTAAACCAAACTAAAAACTAAACTAAGAACTAAACCAAACTAAACTAAGAACTAAACCAAACTAAACTAAGAACTAAACCAAACTAAGAACTAAACTAAGAACTAAACTAAACCAAACTAAGAACTAAACTAAACCAAACTAAACTAAGAACTAAACCAAACTAAGAACTAAATTAAACTAAACTAAGAACTAAACTAAAATAAGAACTAAACTAAGAACTAAACTAAACTAAGAACTAAACTAAACCAAACTAAACTAAACCAAACTAAAAACTAAACTAAGAACTAAACCAAACTAAGAGCTAAACTAAGAACTAAACTAAACCAAACTAAACTAAGAACTAAACTAAACCAAACTAAACCAAACTAAGAACTAAACTAAACCAAACTAAACTAAGAACTAAACCAAACTAAGAACTAAACCAAACTAAGAACTAAACTAAGAACTAAACTAAGAATTAAACTAAACTAAACCAAACTAAACTAAGAACTAAACCAAACTAAGAACTAAACTAAGAACTAAACTAAACTAAGAATTAAACTAAACTCAGTACTTTATTTTTTATTTTTCTCATTCTGAAGATTTTGGCTGATAGTTAGAAAATGTAAAGATTCAATTAAAACCAGTTTAAATTTATTTTTAGGACAGAAACCATCGGCGACCCCAAAGAGGGAGTCCAGGGGCCCAGGGCCCTCAGGGAAAATGCTGCCCAACTAACAGATAGAAATATAAAACCCAATGAATAAATGGAAGAAAATGTAAAAAAACAAAATGTGTTTTTTAAAGCCTTAATGTAGCAGCAATTTATCAGTAAATGATGTAAACACACGCTGATCATTTTTATTAAAAGATTCATTTACAAATATGTGTAATTATTTGACTATTTTAAAATTATTCTATGTATTTTCATCGTTGTTTTGGGGGTCAGAGGCTGGAAAGTTTGTGAACACCTGCTGTAGACACAGGGTTCCCAAACTGGGGGTCGGGCCCACGGAGGGTCATGAGACACCAGCTGGGGGTCAGGAAATGATTTTCAGAATCATATTGATGTGACCCCTGAGCTACGGAGGCCCAAACAGACAAAAATTTTAAATAATTAAAGGTAACATTAAATGCCTAATTAAATATCCAGTAATATTTAAATAAGTTTTCTATAAAATAAATCAATCTCAGAATAAATTGTTGCTTCGGCCTCCAGGCACGCTGATCTTCAGGTTTCTTCTTCTTCTCCATCAGGCTGGATCCAGATGTTGACGACTGCATCCCCATAGCATGATGCTGCCACCACCATGTTTCACTGCAGGCCTGGTTTCATCAGGAGTTAATGTGCAGAAATCTGGAGGAAAATTTGAAATTAAACTGGAATGAAGCAGAAAGTGAACAACTGGACGCTCCGGAGCAGCAACCTGACAAACCCGTTTCCATAGCAACGCTCACAACATGATGTCACTTCCTCCACACAGATACTATGTTCAGTTTTTAGCTTTAAAAATCAGAATTCAGATTTTATTTATTAAAAATGATTTAATGTCTACAAACCCAAGCAGAACTGCATTCATAAAAACACAGCGCCCCCCAGTGGTGCAACTGCAGCACTGCAGCTTCCTGTCTGCAGCCTGTAAAACCAGGCTGGGCATCAGAACCGGGTCAGAACCGATTGAGAACTGGATCTGGCTCAGTGAGTCTCCTCCACCGGGTCAGAACCGGTTTCGGGTCAGTGTGTCTCCTGCAGCGGGTCGGGTCGCTGCGGCGCTGGCGCAGGACTCTTACACCTGCTCTGTTCTTCCTCTGCGGCGGCGGTGCCAACAGCGGGCGCCCCCGTTGCCGCGGGCGCCGGCTCCGCCCCGCTCTGCAGGAACTTCCTGAGGTCTTTGAGCGCGGGCCGCAGCATCTGGACCAGCGCCAGCAGCGCGGCCTGCGTCCCTTCCAGCGCCTGCGCCTGCCGCTCCTGCGCCAGCGCCTGCGCCTCCTGGCAGCGCCGCATCACCTGCAGCAGCTCGTTCTGCCCCTCCAGGTGCTGCGCGATCTGGCGGATGTGGACGTTGGTGACGCGCTGCTCCTGCAGCAGGCGCGCCGAGTTCAGGGCGATGCGGCTCTTCAGCTCCTGCGGCTTGGCCTGCGGCGGCGCCGGCGAGGCTAGCGACGGCGCTAGCATCTCCACAGGCGTCTCCACGGCGGCCATCACGGCGGGGGCGGAGTCTCCCACGGCGGCGGTGCAGTACTCCACCACGCCGCCGTCCTCCAGGGCGTGGTACGTGGTTTCAGCTGAAGGCGGACGAGACAGACAGGTTGAGCTGAGATCTGGACCAGAACCTCAGCAGGTCTGGGACGGGGAACTTACCGGTCAGCGGTTTGGGCTCCTCACAGACGCCCCCTGCTGGTCCTGGAAGAGCTGAACAACATGGAGGACAGTCAGCTGGGTTCTGACATCATCACAGATCCACCAATCACAGCTTCTCATTCAGGTCAGCTCAGAGCTGACATGTTGGTTTAAATTCAGAGGATTTTAAAGCTTTTTAACTTCAGAATGAAAATAAAATCTGTTGCTGAATTTGGGGAAAAGCTGTCAAAGATGCAATATAACAATAACAACAATAATAATTATTGTTTTATTTATTTATTTCTTTTCAGTAATTTTGAATTAAATTTCAATAGAGAAGTTTTTATATATATTTTAACAGTAATACTTTTTTAAAATCTGTCCTTAAATTATTTTAACAATCTTTGTTTATGTAAGTTGTTATTTATTGATTTATTAAAATGCTTACTTGAATTTATTCCTGTAAATATTTATATTCAGTATTTTTATCTGTTTATAAATTTCTGATAATCTGCTAACTTACCAACAATCTTATTGAAATGTTTTAAAAACATCTTCTGATCATCTTTTTATTTTTAAGTCTTTTTTCATAATTAATTTGAAATTATGTAAAATGCATTTACCAATTTTTTAAAATTAATTTTAACAGTTTCTCCAATGTTTTTCAAACTTTTATTTTATCTTTAAACACAATGTACTGATGAGTGTTAATTTTTGCAATACTTTTACTAGTTATTTTATTTTTAACCATCATTATATCTATTTAAAAATAAACAAACTTTTAAATTATTTTTTCAATTTTAATGTTTTAAAATGTATTTTTAACAAAGTTTTTTAATCAATTCATAATTTCCAGTCGCTGGTATATTTATACTGAATTATGAGCGTGGGATAGTTGACCTCTGACCCCGTCGTGTTTACCTTCCGTCAGGGTGACGGTGGTCGCGGCGCTCACCGCCACCGGCAGGCCGAGCTCCGCCTCCGGGTCCCCGGCCGGTAAGCTGATGATGGTGGCCTCCCCCAGCAGGTTGCAGATCCGCTGCTGCATGGCGGTGAGGATGACCGGGACCGGAGCGCAGTCCGCGGCCGTGCCCTCGATGGCGGCCCGGGCCTGGGCCACCTTCCGGCGGACCTCGGTCTTCATGTCGGACCACTTCTTCTTGACCTCGGGCAGCTCGCGCGGGCAGGTGGTGACGGCGTTCACCTTCTTCAGGATGTCCATCCAGGCGTTGTTCTTGGCCATGTGCGTGACTCCCGCGTTGAAGTGGCTCACCAGAGTCTGCTTCTGCTTCTCTATTTCCTCCACGATGATTTCCACCTCCCGCTCCGAGAAATTCATCTTCCTCTTCTTGGCGGCCGAAGCCATACCTGCGGGAGAAGCTCCTGACGGAGGTAAGCGTGCGTAATGTACGCAAAAATAGTACGATTTGCTCACTTTATGAGCGCAGCGTAATGGCTTCCAGAATCGGCTTCTTCTTCCTACAAACAACGCTTACGTTAGCCGGGAACGAAGCCCCGCCCACTGCGCGCCTATTGGCTGGGTGACGTGTGAACGCTCATAGTGCCGTGTTCCTATTGGCTAAGGAAGATGCCAGTAACTTTTCAACAGTTGGGCTGGAGAACAACAAAGCAGGAACTTCAGCGGTATTTAAACATGTTCTCCGCAACAAACACGGTAAAAACTCACTTCTCACGGTTAAAATTTATTAAAAATTCAGTATTGGAAAATGAAAAGATTTAAATTCATTTTAGCATTGATAACACGATTAAAAACAATCTTATTCCCGTATAATAATCATTCAATTAAAAGTTTATCTGGTTCCATCATAATACAAAGTCACAATAATCCTAGAATAAAGTCCCATTATTATGACTCTAACTTATTTTTTAGAGGTCATAAAACATCAGTTACTGTGAGTAAAGTGACCCGACCTTTATTGTGAAACCTACAACCAGATGGAAGTTAATAAAGTCCACATCATGAATATATTAAAATGCATTACTTTCACAGTAAAATGGATCCTCTAAAACCTGCATCATGCAAACGTGTAATTTGGACTTTGCTGAACATGCATTTCAACATCAAACTGTTTATGATCCATTTAGTGATTAATAAAAAAATCTTGATTTTGGGTTTAGTTTCTCTAACTGGCTTTACGGTTTTAAACTCTTATCATTTTTCAGCTGCAGAAACCCAAACAGGAAGAGTTCAAACTGGAAGCAGGAAACCATTTTTAATTTTTATTTTATTGGCACCATCATCATCAAAACAAATCCATAATTTAAACATTTTATGACATCTTCATTGTGGTCTGTCTGCCAAAGGTCTAGAGAGAAATTCATGGAATTTATCAATACCAACATTGATTGGATCAGATTCAGATAAAGACTGAATATTCGTTCATCTTGATGCAGTACCTCTCACCGCCTGCAGGCGTCAGTATAATCATTTACATTAAGGCTCATTTAAATCTGATCTGAACCGGATCAGAACCAACCATCCTCAGTAGTGTTGAAATCTTTCCCACAGAACGGTTCAGAGACAGAAAACACTGGCATCATGAAGGCAGAGGTTCTGGTTCTGCTGGGTCCGGTTCTGCGGCGCCGGCCCGTCCAGCAGAGACCAGCAGTTCATGTAAACAAGTTCAGCTTCAAGTGAGACTCAGAAACCAGAGGCCCGACGCAGACCGGGTTGGGTTTGGACCGCTGTGACCCAATGGTACCTGGCAGCCAATCACTGATCAGAACCACCTGGAAAGTAAAGAAAGTCCAAAACAAGACGACCCGTCTGGTGAGAGAGGAGCTTCAGAACCGGGACAGAACCCGGTAATCCACCTGGAAGGTCCAGTTTCACCAAGCCTGGATGTAAAGCAGCACCGACCCGTCCCAGATTACCCAGCATTCCCAGCGTTCCCAGTCTACCCGTCCTCTGGGTCCAGGTGTTTGAGGACGCCTCCCACCAGGTGCAGGCTGCCGGTCACCACGATGTGGATGTGTGCGGCGTCCTGCAGCAGCGCGGCCTTGGCGGCCATGCTGGGTGTGACGGGCAGTGCCGTCTGGGCCGGCTTGGTCAGAACCGGGTCTCTTCCCTGGGCGATCCAGCGCAGGGCGCCGAGGATGCAGGGGAACACCAGAGTGTCCGCCTTCCTCTCTGCGAGTGCCGCCGGGCCGTCCCGGATCAGAACCGGCGCCGCGTACTCGTCTCCGCCGTTGCTAAGGAGACGCCAGCTCCGCTCGTTGTCCAGGCAACCGGTCAGCATGGACTCCACTGTGACATTGAAGTTCTCCTGGTCTGAGAGGAGACGGGTCCATGTTAGGATATCAACACAGCCGGTCCAGAACCAGAACCAAATATCAGCAGGTAGAGGAGGAACAACACGAGAAGACAGACAGAAGCGAACAGTTCCCTCCAGAACTGAACTGTTCAGCAGCAGACTACGGCTCTGACCTGCGCTCCCGGAGGCGACCGTTTCGGCGATGTTGGGGCAGAACACGGCCAAGTCGAAGCGACACGGCTGGAGGAGAGAGCAGAGAGGCCGCCGTTAGCTCTTCTGGACCCGGTCCGGTTCTGTCCGACCCGGTTCTGACTCACCAGCAGCAGCTTCAGCATGGCGGCAGCGTCCCTCTGCCCGGTAGAGTTGAACAGCAGAACCCGGACCACGGCTCCACTGAAACACAGCAGCAGGTCAACGGGAACAACTTCACAGAGACCCGGGTCGGTACCGGTCCGGTCCGGCTCACCTGGCGCCGCTCTGGGACTGGGCGGCCTCCTGGAACCACTGGACGCAGGCCTGCATGCTGCGGTGGGTGTGGGCTCCATCCAGGAAGTAGG
The DNA here is from genome assembly GCA_903067055.1 of Poeciliopsis paucimaculata. Taxonomy (NCBI): domain Eukaryota; kingdom Metazoa; phylum Chordata; class Actinopteri; order Cyprinodontiformes; family Poeciliidae; genus Poeciliopsis; species Poeciliopsis paucimaculata. The sequence goes on along the minus strand of CAEGAD010056524.1, from coordinate 29,465 downwards.
TCAGTGCGCCGCGCCGCAGAGTCTGGTTCCGACCGGCCCAATGCGTGTCCGCCAGGCCTGGTACCAAACACAGAAACCGTGACCCGGTGCCGGTTCTACAAGTCCGACCGAACGGTTCCGGGGCTCACCTTTCACCATGGCGGCGCCGGGCCGAAAGGAGTCCGTCTGCAATAAGCAGCTGCTGTCCGGATCAGGCAGGGCGGGGCTTGAATCTGCAGAAACACAAAGTCCAAACGGGCTTTTCCACACAGAACCTCTCAACCAGAACCTCTCAACCAGAACCTCTCAACCAGAACCTCTCATGTAGTTTGGGACGGGGCTCTTTATTTATGCTTGATAAACTAGCCTCCAGTCACCAGGTGGCAGCAGAGCTCAAACTAACCAGGCTGACAGGTGGAGAATTTTTTAACCATAGAAAAAATGTTGGCAGAACAAAGTATAAAAAAAATTATTTTTAAAAAAGAAATTCAGAATTTTACGAGAAAACTCATTTAATGAGAAAAAGCTGTGATGTCATCAAAGTCCTGCTGATGATGAAAATTTGATCCTGATGTCATTTCCTCACCTGGCCCACACCTCCTCTGCAGCCAGGTGTGGCAGAGCTGCAGGGCCAGTGACGCGTTGGAGCGCTGGTGCTGACCCGCCAGGCCCAGCTGCAGCGTGCCGGACTCCGTCTGGTACCGGTCCAGGTCCGGACAGACCCGCAGCGGACACTGCAATGGCAGACAGGAAGACGTGAGGGTGATGGCCGGCGGCGCCGACCCGCCGGACCCGGACGCTCACCTGGATCTCTGTGGCCCGGTCCCTCAGAACCGCCATGGCTTCCTGCGGCTGCCGGACCGTGAATGCGGGAACACCCGGCTGCACAAACGAGTCAAAGGTCAACCCCTGAGTGAAGAACCGGACCTGAAGTCTGGACCCAACCAGAACCAGACGCACCTTGAAGATTCCTGCTTTCTGCCAGGCGATCTTCTCGATGGTGTCGCCCAAAATCTGGGTGTGGTCGATTCCCAGAGAGGAGACGCCACAGACCCACGGCCTCCTGGGAACGCACGGGTCAGTGAGCGGCTGGAGCACGACACCAGAACCAGAACCCAAAACAAGAACCCAATACCAGAACCAGAACCCAACATCTACTTTCTACCCAATAAGCTGGACAGAGCTATGCTAAACTATGCCAAGCCACACCAAGCTAAGGTATGCTAAGCTATACGAGGCTAAGCTAAAATACGTTAAACTACACCAAGTTGCACTAAGCTATGCATCAAACTTCAGAACTCAACAGCAGAACCAAACATCTAGCCAGTCCTGATACTAACAGGCGCTAAGCTACGCTACACCAAGCTAAATGCTTGGGACGGATAGCGTCCAGCCTTAAAGTGACGGCGTCCACCTTTAAGCAGAGTCCCACCTCACAACATTGGTGCAGTCGTACGCTCCTCCGATCCCGACTTCGATGATGGCCAAGTCCACCTGAACGAAAGCAGAAAGCCGCCAATCAGATGCAGCGATAGGAAGCAGCCAATCAGACGCTGCGTGGCGGGAGCTCACCTTCTCCTGCAGGAAGGCGTGGAACGCCAAGATGGTGAGGAACCGGAAGTACGCCGGCATCGTCCCTCCATGAGCCTCCTGAGGTCAGAGGTCAGAATCAACTTACTAAGTACGATAAATGACTTCAAGCCCGCACCATCAACCCTCCACCACCGTGCCTCAGGACATAAAAACAGTTTTGATGGGATTTTGGTCATATTTTACAGCATCTTTGACTGTTTCTTCAGTCTTACTGAACTGTAGCCATTTTCACCTGTATGAAGAGTAAACATTTTGGGGGCGTGGCCAGCAACAGCTCATTTGCATAAAAAAAAGCTTTGAAAATAACTGAAAAAATGCAGAACAGAGGAGGTGAAGCCTGATTATCTGAGTTTGTCAAAAACAATGTAATGAACATGTTCAGTAACCATAGAGACCAATCCTAACCTGGACTAACCAGACGTGTGGTAAAATGGTGATTTTTGGCCCTTTGGGTTTGCCATACATGACACACAATTTGATTGACACAACAGTCACCATCAAAACGCAAAGTGAGGCCTGAGCGTCTCCAATAAGCCAGCCTGTGGAGTCACATGGAGGTCACATGGAGGTCACGCTCTGCCCCACACCAGCACTCATTAACTGGTTCCTCCTGCCTGGAACTGGGCCCAGTGTGGACCGGACTCTAATCTCCAGGTCAAACACTGAAAACTCTGACTTTCTCTCTGGTCTGTAAACGCATCATCCAGCAGCTGCCTGTGAGTTTACAGGCCCGGTTCTGGTTCTGGTCGGCCTCACCTTGGTCTCATCCAGCCGTCCATAAACCTGCCAGAAGTACTTGGTGAAAAGCTCGCTGCTGATTGGCCGGCCGTCGATGCGGATCCTCTCCCTCACCTGGACCAGGTGAGGCGAGCTGCAAGAAACAGAGCAGAACGTCGTCCAATCAGACGCCTACGCTAAACCAAAACGTTAACCTGCTTCACCAAAATCTAAACTGGAAACCATCAGCAAACTGGAACATCCAGCTGGAAACCAGTCAGACCTGGAGCTGCTGCTCCAGTTTAAACTGGTCTACCGGTTTAAACTGGTTCTGCCACAGCTGTGAACCCAAACGGTTCCGAAGAACCTCTGGAGTCAGCGTGAAGCCTGGCGGTGGCAGCATCATGCTGTGGGCAGCGTTATTCTACATCTGGACCAGTTCTAAACTAATAAATAAATGATAAATAAACTGATAAATTAATATTTTTATAAACAACTTGTTCAGTAAAATAAATAGAATGATGAACTAAATATATTGACAAAAATTGATAAACTGAGTCAATAAATAAAAAGTATAAATAAATTAGTACATAAATGTATAAATAAAATTAAAACGTAAATAAACTGTTAAATAAAATTATAGATCAATAAAGAGATCAAATGAATAAAATTTTAAAATGCAATAAAAGTTAAATGACAATTATGTGAAAACAATAAAATATTTTTATGGCATTAAAGTCGGTTCGTTCTGAACCAGGACCGGACTCACCTGTAGAACCCGGTCCGGAAGCCGTAGGTTCTGAGGATCCGCTCTGTGAACGCGCAGGTGGATCCCTGGAAAACAGAGCGGCTGGGGTCAGAGGTCAGAGCGGCTGGGGTCAGAGGTCAAACTCTTCCTCGCATCAGGTCGGTGTACCGGCCCTTTAAGAGCCTCACCTTGCCCTTGGTCCCCGTGACGTGGATGATGTTGAGATGATCCAGCTGCTCCACCTGAAAAGCACAGAGAGGGTCAGCCTGAAGCAGCAGAGCAGGTTCTGGTTCTGGTTCTGGCGGACCCACCGTGAGCCCGGCCCGCTCCAGGAAGCCCGGCATGGCCAGCAGCTGCTGTTGGGGGTCTCTCTGCCCGCAGCGGGCCTGCTGCACAACGCTGGCGTTGCTCTGCAGCGTGTTCAGGGTCCAGACGGCGTCCTGCAACAGGAAGTAGGTCTGATGACATCCTGACCCGGAAACACAGGCAGAACCAACGGCCCAAACCCAACATGGAGCAGAGCTGAACCCCGTTAGCAGCAGAGACGGTTTAGTTAGTCTGACAGATCCTGTGTGACTCTTGCTGAAATTTCCCACGCTCATTGAAGGCAGCACTGGCAGGTTATGAAGTTCTGCTAAGCTAGCGCTAGCTGGTCTAGTTGTCTGTCTGGGAGGAGAGATGGACCTGAATCGTTTAGGACTTCAATCTGTTTCCATGGTAACAGCACTCAGTTTCTGTCGGCTGCATTATTTCACATTGGTGAACTTTGTGCCGCATCGAGGAGGGAATGAAGCTCAACCAGCAGGTTCTGGTGCCGCTGACCGAAAACCCAACCGGTTCTGATCACATGAACAATCAATGCTGGGCGTCGCCATGACGCTCAGAGCTCATATTAATATCTGCACTTATCTGTGTTTTACTATGAGTTAATTTAGTCATCTTCAAAATATTTAAACACATTAGTGGTTGAATATTAATGTTTCTGAAACCCTCTGGGTTCCCAGCGTCATCTGGACAGTAAGGAAGAATATATAAGCTGCTGTTGTTCTAAAAATTACAAGCTTCATGTATGCAAATTAAGATTTTTAAAAGGATATAATAATTTCCAAGTCTTTGGGCAGGAAATTGTTCATTAAAGAGAAAATAAACAGTTGAAGTAAAACGTCTGTTAAAATATTGTTCCTTAAAGAACGAGCAGTGTTGTGTAGTTTGTATGTAAAGTGCAGCTCAACACAAAGACTGTAATCCTGTTTATATACATTTATATTCTTGGGGACCCAAAGGGTTAGTTACAGGGAATCCCTCTCACAGGCGGATCCAGGAAGGGACCAGTGACCCGTTTAGGCTTTAAATAATGTTTAATATGGAAATGGCAGAGGTCACCACAGTACTCTGAAATAGAGCCATGGAGTAAATGATTCTACATGATTTAAAATTAGGCGTTTCCACATCCAGCGGTTTGGCAGATGGAGCTCAGAGTTTCACTAAACTTCAAGCTAATCATCCTGTTTTCCTTAAGTTGCTTCAAGAATCCAAACCAAATCTAAACACAGCCAGGTGTCCAAATTAATCTGGCTGTTGGTGCTGAATTGGCTCAGTCCAAGGCCGATTCGTGTGTCAAAGTGGCCTAGTCAAAGTGTATGCAGTCTGACTGGCTGCAGATGCTTTAGTCTGAGGTCCAATCAGAACCGGTTCTGTAGCAGCGCCTCCTTCCACTGATCAGTACCGGGAGTCCATCTGACCAGCTGTACTTTGACCCAGTGGCCCGCGGCTCCAGCCGGCCTCCATTGCTGTCCTCCCAGTACCACGAACTGGGCCCATGTTTGTCTCTTCATGCTGGTGCAAAGTTAAGGTTCAAACTTATCGAACTGCCGCTGGCCGAGCTAACGGGCTAGCAGCGCCGCTCCACGCCGCGCCGCGCCGCGCCGCGCCGCGCCGCCGCCTCCCTACCTGGTACTCCATGCCGGGGAAGTGAGGAGCCGCCTGGGTGTTGTGGTTCCGGACGGCCCGGCCCGCCAACCTGAACACCGAGTCCCGCTCACTGCACGAGGCGCCAAACGCCGAGTGCCGCTGCAGCACGCGCAGCAGACACGCCATCATGAAGCCACGACCAAATATGGGCGGGTCCTTTCAACTGCGTAATGACGTCATGATACGCTTCTACGCTTTTGTTTATTTTCTGGATATAAGCGCGTTACAGTCAAAGTATGAACCATAAAGTATAAAATAAAGTTCAAACTGAACAGATTTACAAAAACAAAAAGCAAAATGAATATAAGAGACATTCTGTCAATGAACTGCGCATTTAAATGTTCTTATTGAGCGAAATTTAATTCCAAAGCTCCTGTAATAATAAATTAATTAAACAATAAAAAGGCATAAATAAAATACTAATAGTTTTAAAAAGGAGGCCAATGAGTTGTATTCTACAACTCTAGTTGAAAGTTGGATAATAAATAGTTAAAGTATTAAACAATTTGATCTGGAGAAAATATTATTTTAAAATTATTTATTATTATTTATTTTAAAAATTGATATATAAACTTCTTACAATGATAACAATGAATTCAAAGCAGTAACGGGTCGCTCAAGACAACCTGTTACATCTCTGTAGATGTAACAGGTTGTAGTTGCAGCCTGTCTCCATCTGGTGGCGGTAGCGCTCCGGGTTTTTATTTGATCAGCCGCTAGATCAAACCAAAGAAGAGCCACTTCCGGTGCCGAAATGCAGCGAGAGAAAACAAGCAACGCCACCGCGGCTGAAAAGTGAGAATTTCTCTCATTTTCTGTCAATAATGCTCTCCAGTTATTTTCAGGCTCGTTAATGGAGCTGTTTTATCGCGCTCAGCTCTCTGTTCAGCCAAAAATGCTCCAGACGGAGGTGAAAAACGGCTTTTATTTCCCTCCGCAGGCCCGACCGGGAGGCCGCCATCATGTCCAAATACTACGACGGAGTGGAGTTCCCGTTCTGCGACGAGTTCTCCAAGTATGAGAAGATGGCCAAGATCGGACAGGGAACCTTCGGGTGAGGAACACGATCAGCTTTTAATTGTTGGCTTCAGAAAATGATTGGAATTAGCTTCCGAACCAGAACCTGAAGGCCCACTTCCGCTGTTTTAGGTAATATGGACCTGAGCTGACTTGGTTTAAACCTAACCAGTATTTTTCAAGTGCGTTTTATGATCAGTTAAACCTTCAAAAACAGGAGATATTTTACTGTAGTAAGAGGTAGAACATCAGATCTCGCCCAGGCCACAGATATTCCTGTTTAATTTTTAACAGATGTGTTTGTAAACACTTTAGTTCATATAAAACTCATTCCCCACATCAGGTGAGCTGTGTTCATATTTTCCTGGAGGTTCTGTAGAACCTTCCCGTCCGGACTCGGGACGATCTGTGATCGTTTGCTTCTGTCTGACAGGGAAGTGTTCAAGGCCAAGCACCGGCAGACCGGGAAGAAGGTCGCTCTGAAGAAGGTTCTGATGGAGAACGAGAAGGAAGGGGTGAGAAACCGGACTCTGACCCAGGTCCTACTGGGTTCTACTGACCTGAAATGAGTTCTGACCCGTTCTGACCTGGTTCCTCCAGTTCCCCATCACGGCTCTGAGGGAGATCAAGATCCTGCAGCTGCTGAAGCACGAGAATGTGGTGAATCTGATCGAGATCTGCAGAACCAAAGGTTGGTCCTCCAGGTCTGATACCAGCACGGCCCGCTTTCAGAGCTCTCATGGTTCCGTGTGTTTGGCCCAGCGACCCAGTTCAACCGCTACAAGGGATCCATCTACCTGGTGTTTGACTTCTGCGAACACGACCTGGCCGGCCTGCTGAGCAACGCCAACGTCAAGTTCACTCTGGCCGAGATCAAGAAGGTGATGCAGATGCTGCTCAACGGCCTCTACTACATCCACCGGAACAAGGTGAGCCCGGCCCGGCCCGGTTCTGCTTCTGGGTCTGATGTCTGGTAACATTCCGGTTCTTCCTCAGATTCTGCACAGAGACATGAAGGCGGCCAACGTCCTGATCACCAGAGACGGAGTCCTGAAACTGGCCGACTTCGGCCTGGCCCGGGCCTTCAGCCTGGCCAAGAACAGCCAGGGGAACCGCTATACCAACCGGGTCGTTACGCTGTGGTACCGGCCGCCGGAGCTGCTGCTGGGTGAGAAACCACATGCTGGTTCTGGTTCCTAATAATTTCAGCATCTGTCCTCCATACAGAAATGTTTATTGTTGAAAAACTGGATTAAATGCCAGATTTTGATGTATTGAGTGTATAGACACAGCAGGGGGAGCTGTTTCTGTATTTGGTCATTAGTCCAGCAGGGGGAGCTGTTTCTGTATTTGGTCATTAGTCCAGCAGGGGGAGCTGTGTTTGCTGACTCTGGCTGTTTCCCCTCCAGGCGAGCGGGACTACGGGCCGCCCATCGACCTGTGGGGGGCGGGTTGCATCATGGCGGAGATGTGGACCCGCAGCCCCATCATGCAGGGCAACACGGAGCAGCACCAGCTGACCCTCATCAGCCAGCTGTGCGGCTCCATCACGGCCGAGGCCTGGCCCGCCGTGGACAAGAAGTACGAGCTGTACCAGAAGATGGAGCTGCCCAAGGGCCAGAAGAGGAAGGTCAAGGATCGGCTAAAGGCCTACGTCAAGGACCCGTATGCCCTGGACCTGATCGACAAGCTGCTGGTTCTGGACCCGGCCCAGCGGGTCGACAGCGACGACGCCCTAAACCACGACTTCTTCTGGTCCGACCCCATGCCGTCTGACCTCAAGAACATGCTGTCCACGCACAACACGTCCATGTTCGAGTACCTGGCCCCGCCCCGGCGCAGGGGCCACATGCCGCAGCAGCAGCCCAATCAGAACCGGAACCCGGCCACCACCAGCCAGACCGAGTTCGACCGGGTCTTCTAGCCAGATCCAGACAGACTCTCTGAATGACATTTCCTGCAGGATCGTCCTGCTTGTTACGTTTACCTTCAGGACGTTTGGGTTGACCTGGAGTCCTGCTGACGTTTGGGTTGACCCAGTTCTGGACCAGTTCTGAATCAGTGCTGAACCGAGCCGACAGCCTCGCTCCATGAATAGATGTTTAGTTTTAACGATCCTGTTCAGTACAGGAGGGAACTGCTCTTGGTTCTGATCGGTTCTAGCTGGACCCGCCTCAGTTTATTTATAGGAACGAGTTCTGAGCGGCCCGCTGATCCGGAACCACACACTAATAAAATGTGTTTTTTCATAAACTCGATTGTCATTTTGATTGAGGAACCAAAGAGGTTCTTTTGGACCTGAAACTGGGTCTATAATGCTGCAGTGGCGCCATCTGGCCACTAGATGGCAGTAGACAACTTTAGGAAACAAGCAGAGATGAACGTTCATTTATTTTAGTGGTTTAATGACATTAAAATACAGTTTGTAGGCCGGTACACAGATTAAACTTTAATAATGCTGCCTCCTTGACTCAATGAAATGTAAGATTATGGATGGATTCACAACTCTTCAGTTTTTATTTTGTTATTGTAAAGGTAAAATGTGACTCAAAAGTTGAAATATGAAGAACAACTCCCAAACTATTCACCAGTTTAATGGCAGCGATATTTAATACTCATTGTAGTTCTTGACGTCACGCTGTTCAGCGGCCCACCCGCCATGACACCGGAAGTCTTACCTTAAAATTATCTATGTTTCATAAACAAATGCTGTTAAGCTGGTCACTTTTGTACAAACACAATTTCTCTCCCCATAAATATATCTGGAATAATGAAGATATTAAGTACAAAAATAAGACAATTTTTTTTTAGAAAATGGTTTGATAGGGGAATATTACTTGTAAGCCAGTTACTAAATCCAAATGTTCCTTTATTGTCTTATTCTGACTTTATGTTACTTTTCCAACTCCCTTTTACTCCTAAAGAACATGCTGTTGTGTTTGACACAATCCCCAGTGGGTCATTAAAGCTTTTATCATCTTTACCTCCAGGTCAGATTTACTCGGTACCAAATTTTGATCCAAACTCCATTTATATTGATTATGATTGTCCTTTCATAAGTAAGAAAACAAACAACAAAATGTTAAGAAATTTGCTATTAAGAGATGTTTTTTGACCAGCTTGTATATTTTATCTAACATTTTTGAAAATATAAATTGGAAGTGGGCTTGGTTGCTTCTAAAAAAATACTTAACAAACAATAAAATAAAATAAATTTCTTATAAAATAATCCATAATGTTTATCCTGTTAAAACAGTTTTGATAAAGAGATATGAATGGGATTTGGACCCTATGTGTACTTTTTGTAAAACTAATGAAGAAAATCTTGTTAATCTCTTTTGGGATTGTAATTACACCAAAATATTCTGGAGAGATATGTCAATTTATTTTCATCAAAGAAATTTAAATATTACTTTAATAGTTAAGGATGTTTTGTTTGAGATGGAGAAATGTAAACTTGTTAAAACAAAATTTTTATATGTTGTTAATTTTTTTATTATTGATGGTAAATATCATATTCACACCTCCAAATATTTACAACAAAAACCTAACTTCTAGAATGTATTATCTTCTATTAATATCTGTATTGAATCTTTAAAAATGAGCTCAAATGCTAAAGCTATTCAAATCATAACTGCCCTCAAAGAACTGCAACCCTGGAGCACAGACCTGATTGTGACATTGTAAAATAATTGTTCTGTGTTCTGTAAAGCCCTTTGTTGTTGTATTTGTAGTTATTAGTTTCTATGTTGTTCATGTTTATTCTCTTTTTGCAATAAAAAAAATGACACCGGAAGTCAAAACAAGCTGTTCGCTTCAACTTCAGCAAAGCTTATCGATAAACAGCTTTTATTTAGAGATTTCGGTGTAAAGATGGTAGCAGGGCGGTGGGTCGGCAAACATTTCGATGAGGAAAGAAGATGGCGATGCTAGCCGTTAGCCCCGCGGACTGGCTGCCCTCCGGTTAGCCACAGCGAACAACAAGGTCAGACATTAAGGTCCATAAACCTCACTGGTGAGTACAATTAGTGCAACCAAATATTGCTTTAGGAAAAAGGTACTTCACCGTGTGGGAAGGGAAATATGTCGGTGAATAATTAGCGGCCATTATAGCAACATTAATATCGGTTAGCTGCTCTAATATTACTATGGTACAGTTAGCTCACTAGCCGGGCTAACCGGGCCCGGCTAGTGAGCTAACTGTTAGCCTGCTGCTACGACAGTGGCTGGTTTATACCAGTGAACCAGTACAAGAGTTCAACTGAGTAGAAACATGTTTGTTTTAATACCTGCTTAAAGTATTTTATCCTGCTGACTGAGTTGTTTAATAAAAATAATCGCTATGGCAACAGTTGACCTCCACTTTGACCTGACCCTCAGTCCAACAGCTGGACTTCTCTCACAGAAAGTTTTCCTTCTGGAAACTTGTGACCGTTTTCCTGACAGCAGGATTCCTCCCCTCCGGACTGCAGATGGGATGTCTCCATACCTGAGCTGGTCGTCGTGTAACACCTCAGGCTCTCCTCCCTCCCCTCGCTGTGTGTCCCTGGATGATGGATTGCTGTTTTAGTTCCAGAGCGGCTCGACTGTCAGTCCGGCTGAAGAGGAGGCAGCGTGTGCGCCGACAGGGTGACAACAACAAGCAGCAGAAATTAGAAAGCAATCCAGCGGACAGATGGGCCTGTGAGCCGCAGCCACCTGCATGCTAATGGACCTGCGGCTCACACAGCGGCTGATGACGGGTTAGCGGTCCGGATGGGAGGAATGTCTCTGCAGAACCAAACAAACTGAACTCACTGCAGTTCACTGTGTTATTGGTGATTTTACCTTCTTCTCTGCAAACAGAGAACATCAAACCACATCAGCACGACGTCCCACAGACCTGGAGAAGAAACAGAAACAAGTTTTAATCCAGACTCAAAGCAAATCTAACCAGTTTCATTTAAAAGAAGAATCTGAATGAAGGCTTTTAATTCAAACCCAAAGAAGGAAACTCTTCTTCTGTGGTTTCAGGTAAACAAAGCAAAAGTTCTACAATCTGGATTCATCTGGAAAACATTTTATTTCCATTAGTTTGTTAATTGAAGGTTTTTATTTTTATTCGGTATTTGCAGCATCTTTTCTGGTGCATTGTTTCTGTTTTGTTGTTTGCACCATTCATTGAGATGTTTTCTGTTTGCGTCTGTCAGCCACCGTAAAATACAGATGCTTGCCACACTTTTCAGATTATCTTGATGGAAACGGGTTGAGCTGGGCGTCGTGTTGCTCTTTGCAGCTTGTTGTGTTTCTGCTGCTTCTCCAGGTGTTTGCAGACAAACTTTCTGGATTTTCTTCTTTTGCATTTGGAAAGCTGCGGGGCAGAGGCAGCCAGGCGAGGCCGAAGAGTCCTTCTCCTCTTCCTCGTCATCTCCAGCCAGCGGCGCTGTGTGTGTGTGTGTGTGTGAGCGGTCCCGTCAGACAGCGAGGCGGCCATCTGCATGCCTGCGTGAGGCGGGAGCCAGCTGCAGGCGGCCGCTGCCAGCAGACATTAGGGAAGCAGCAGGGTGTCATTAAGGCGCCTCCATGATTGATTAACCGTAAACCTGCAGCAGGGGAGTCCCGCCTCACACACAAACACACACACACACTCAGAGAGAGGGGGAGGGAGCCCCCTGCTGATCTGACAGTGTAACTGCATTAGCCGCCCAGTAGGAGCAGGATGAGCGAGCGCAGTCAGGGTCCATCAGGACATTAGGAGCGCAGCAGCAGCCAGCAGCGGCAGGCGATGCTGCGGGCCGGCCCAACCGCTCCAACAGAAACACAGGATCAGTTTCACCAGAACATCCAGAAAATCACAAGATGAGGGCAAACGGAGTTAGGAAACAACCAGACTGAAGAGGCGAGAAAACTTTATTTATGACGATCGAAACAGACTGAAGGTCCAAACCGAAGGTCCGCTTCCCTTCGGTTCCAGAGACATGACCGCCTACTGGAGGAATCTCAGGATGAAATATGTCTGCTCTTCTCTGAGGACTGAAGCTTGTGGCTGCTCTGCCTTACGGTGGCTAACGATGCTAACGTGCAGGAAACGGATAAAAACGCTGCAAAAACATGAATGATGCAAATGGTAAAAACTCTCAAATGCCCCCCCTAGTGGTGTGGAGGACTACGGTTTGGCGGAGCGAGGGTGCGGGAGCTCCCTGCTGGTCTGACAGTGTAACTGCATTAGCCGCCCAGTAGCAGCAGGATGAGTTCAGCGGTTTATCCTGGAAGTTTTGTTATTTGTGTTTGTTTGCGTTATTCATGAGTTTGCTGAACACTTGGCCCTCTGAGCCACCGTACTTCCCACCTCTAGTTCCTCCACTGAATGAAGAATAAACATGTTTTAACTATAAATGGATCACAAACACAATTCAAGTCAAAGTGAGACATCCTGTTTTTACAGCAGCTTTGTAGTTCCAGGAGATCAGCTGATCAGATGGTTTCTATTAGAGGAGAATTATTTTCACAAAGCGACCAATTTTCTTAAAAAGCTGATCATTTCAGATTATTTCTGATGTCATCAGCGTTTGAACTAGACCCCTGCAGTGAGACACATAATAATAACCTCTATTATCTCTGCTGTTTCTCATATTCGCGCTGTAATCAGCTTCCATCCATCATCTCATTTCTCACATCTTCTCCTGTAATTTACTGATAAACTCAGTAATCTGAGCAGATTATCTGCTCCAGACTCTGAGGATGGACTCATGTCAGAATATGAGGCGCGTTGAACCCAGAGATGATGATGATGATGATGGCTGGTGTTAGCATGCGGCGGCGCTCAGCCTCCCGCTGCTCTGATGAAACGTTTAGAGGAAGCATCCATCACGCGGAGCCGTCACAGCGCTGCGTGTCGGATCGCTCCCAGGAATCCGGTCTAGCGCAGAGCTGCGACTTCCTGCGCAGCTTAATGACCCGTTTTCTGCCGCAGGCTGGAGGAGAACCGGGGGCTCACGGAGAGCCCGGCGTGACCCGACACGCTCTGCTCAACACAAACACAGGAGCATTAACGCAGTCTGTTATAGTCTGGGGGAGCCTTTAAACAGTAAAATATGGATCCATCAGTTATCAGTTACTGATAGCTGCGTTTCTATGACGACCGACTGTAACGATGCATCGTGAATCAGATCTGCAGAAAAGACTTTAGTAATTATTAGACTAGATTTCATTTCAGCTCATAGACATTGAATAAGATCACAAGAATAATGTCACTGGGCTGTGGTTAGCATCGCTAACCAGAAAGTTAGCACTGCTAAATAAATAATTAGCACTGCTAACCATAAAGCACTAATCATCGCAATTAGTTCCAAGTGCTATACCAATGTGGTATTTAGGGGATGCTAATGCTAAAGTGCTACACTAACAGAATTTAAAGAAAGCTAACATTAAAGCACTAAACTTGCATAGTAATTAGCAAAATCTAACGCTAAAGTGTTGTACCTGTGTAGTATTTAGACAAAGCTAATGCTAAAATGCTATGCCAGGACATAATATATAAAGGAAGCTAACATTAAAACATCATACCCACATAGTATTTAGATTAAGCTAATGCTAAAGGCCTAAGTTACACCATGGTGTTGCCCTCCATGTGGTTTTGAAAACAATTCATAGACCTGAATTTTTCATGTATTTTTTTAAATTAACACCCTGATTTTAGAATTTATCCAGAAAAGTTGATTTAGGATAAGCTAAGTGTGAAACATGTTTTTAAAGTCATCAAAGTGCTAAGCTAAAAATTAGTGGAAATGCGGACGCCGCATAACTGGAACAAAATGTTAAAAGTATACTCCTTTGTAACTATAATTTTCATATTAAGACTTTCAGCCACTTCCATTCACTGCCTCTATAAATAGTTGATTTAATTTAGCCGACTGTCTGAGAAAATCCAAGATGGCCGCCACTCTGGTTTTAGTTTTTGACTTTATTGATCCAAACGGGTTGAAACTGGTCTGATCTGTTAGCTTAGCTCCATGCTAACAGCCACATTCAGACATGATTTCATCCTCTCCCCATATTCACATGTTGTTTACATTTTCTCCTCCTTGTCTGATGACCTTTGACCCTAGGGGCAGAGATGATGGACATGTAAAGATGAAGATAAGACGTTGACCTTTACAGGCAAAGAGGAGCGTTTGTTTTGCTGACCTCTGGTTTGCTCCCTGGTGGGGAAACATTCGCCGGCTGAATGCTGAGCGGCTCCTCCGGGTCGGTTCTGCTGCCGGTTCTGATCCGGTTCTGCTGCGGCCCGGCTCGACTCTGATAAACATCTGCTCTGACATTTTCCTGCTTTCACAGGAAACATGAGATAAGTTTGTGTTTCTGACGGCAGTCAGAGGACAGAAGGACCAATTACATCTGATCCTGATGACATCATCAGGTGATTTAATGAAGCTCCGTCCTGATTGGCCGGTCTGGGAGGAAAAACGTCTTCTTCTCTGACCTCGGCTGTGATGTCATGGAAACATTTAGATCTAAACTTTGACCATTTAAATGATTGTTTCCAACCAGGAAGAGTTAAAAATCATTTTCATTTAAAATAGTGAAAATGCTGCTGATTATATTCAGGATGAGGTCTGGACTTTGACTAGGCCATTGCAGCACTTTGATTCTTTTCTTTTTCAGTCATTGTGTCTTAGCTCTGCTGCTGTGCTCAGGATCTTGGTTCTGTTGAAGATCCAGTTTGGACCAAAGGTCAACATGGGACACATGAACTTCTGAGTGGCGAATTATTGTCACAAAAGTCTTGCCATACTCAGTTCTTTTATAGGTGTATAATGTTAGAAAAGTCTTGCCATACTCAGTTTTTATTATTGCTAGAAATGTTTTGCTTTGTTCAGTTTATTGTACGTGATTATAGTTACAAATGTCTTGCCGTATCCAGTTCCTCCTCATTTCTCTGTGATTCATTTTGTCAAGATTCACAACCCGAAATAAAAATAAAAGTGCGCAGAATGACTCATCATATTTTCGGTTACAATGACTCGGTTCTGTTCGGTTGTTTCAGTCCAAATATCATCCGACTGGGTTTCTGTAACCCTGTGATGATGTCAGCATGTTAAGGCCGTAATGACGTTATTCCCGCCTGCAGGCGGCGCCGCTGAGCCGGAGGGCCTCAGAGTTTCCAGCTGTAATCACTCCGAACCTGAAAACGGGCCGGGACGTTTCCGAACCGCTGCAGCTCAGCAGAACCTCATCTGCTCGGCCAGCTGCTTCCTCCTGACGCCTCGCTGCCGTTTGACTCTCACATTACATCAAATTAAAGTGCGTCACGTCACAGCCAGTGAGAGCTTTATTTACCCAACAGATGGCGGCTTCATCCCGCCGTTACACGAAGCGCGGCTCCGCAGGTCCCGCTTAATGCTCGTTTATTCAGAGGTCAGCGCGGAAACTCAAGGTCAGAACCGGGTTTAGGCTTCATTCAGCGTTTCTCTGCAGGCCACTGGAGCAGCAGGAAATTTACAACAGGACAGAAGAAAACCAGAAATACTGGGATTAGTTTCACAATTACAAAAATAATAATTGAAATTTATGAGCTGGAAAAGTGGACATTTTGCAGAAAAAAAACTCAAAAATTTTGAGATTAACCTCTGAAATTTTCTAGAAAAATCGTGGAAGTTTCTGATCTTGAAAAATCAAAAATTTGTGAGAAAAAAAAGCAATAACTGAGATTAATCTCAGATTTTCTAACCTGGAATCTCAGAACCTTTACAGAAAAAATGTTTCTAACGTCAAAATTGTTCTTTTGAAACGTAGAAAATGTCAAGTCTCGAGATTAAGCTAACATTTATGAGGCTTTTAAAAAATTTTTAAGCTCAGAAGTGTTTCTTCCTGGACATTTCTGGATGAATTTGAAGATGTAAAACTCAAGGTGTCTGTCTTGGCGGCGGCCCTCAGGGCTGAGTGAATCTGGAGGGAAAGTTTTTACGCTGTGGGATGAAAAGCTGCTTCAGGAAGCGCGATGCTCGGCTGCTTCCTGTTTTTCCTCCAGTGAATGGACTCTTTGTGGCCAAAGCCTCCTGACCTGTGTGTGTGTGTGTGTGTGTGTGTGTGTGTGTGAGCTGAGATAAAGATGGAGGAGTGGAAATAGTGAGAGCTGCCTGATTATCTCCTGTTTGGTTTTGCGGGTCGGGTCCAATCAGACGATGGTTCTGGACGGGCGGCCCAGAAATCCTCCTCTCTCTTCCTCTCACACAGAAACTCTGTGTCTGCAGACGGAAACTTTGCTGCTTCAGCCTGGATCATAAACACCAGCCTGTCTGGACCGCTGGGGCCCCTGGGGGCCCGGTTCTGGTTGCCCTGCGGCTAAACTCCACTACTTTAGTGCCGTTAGAATCACCAGTGATCAGCAGGTCGGACATGAAGCATCATTATGCAAAATCATAAATGTATTTAATTTTTCCTTCAGTTTGTTTCAGAAATGAATCATTCAGCTTGAAGTGATTCGTTCAGCCAGAAATGAATCGGTCACCCTGAAGTGAATCGTTCAGCCAGAAACGAATTGTTCAGCCTGAAGTGAATCGTTCAGCCAGAAATGAATCATTCAGCCAGAAATGAATCATTCAGCCTGAAGTGAATTGTTCACCCTGAAGTGAATCGTTCAGCCAGAAATGAATCATTCAGCCTGAAGTGAATCGTTCGACTTGTAATGAATCGGTCACCCTGAAGTGAATCGTTCATCCAGAAATGAATTGTTCAGCGTGAAGTGAATCGCTCAGCCTGAAGTGAATCGTTCGACTTGTAATGAATCGGCCACCCTGAAGTGAATCGTTCATCCAGAAATGAATCGTTCAGCCTGAAGTGAATCGTTCGACTTGTAATGAATTGGTCACCCTGAAGTGAATCGTTCATCCAGAAACGAATCGTTCAGCCTGAAGTGAATCGTTCGACTTGTAATGAATCGGTCACCCTGAAGTGAATCGTTCATCCAGAAACGAATCATTCAGCCTGAAGTGAATCTGTCACCCTGAAGTGAATCGTTCATCCAGAAATGAATTGTTCACCCTGAAGTGAATCGTTCAGCCTGAAGTGAATTGTTCAGCCTGAAGTGAACCGTTCAGCCTGAAGTGAATCGCTCAGCCTGAAGTGAATCGTTCAGCCTAAGATGAATCGTTCAGCCTGAAATGAATAGTTCAGCCTAAGATGAATCGTTCAGCCTGAAATGAATCGTTCAGCCTGAGATGAATCGTTCAGCCTGAAGTGAATCGTTCAGCCTAAGATGAATCGTTCAGCCTGAAATGAATCGTTCAGCCTGAAGTGAATTGTTCAGCCTGAAGTGAATCGTTCAGCCTAAAGTGAATCGTTCAGCTCAGTGTGAAGTGAATCGTTCAGCCTGAAGTGAATCGTTCAGCCTGAAGTGAATCGTTCAGCCTGAAGTGAATCGTTCAGCCTGAAGTGAATCGCTCAGCCTGAAGTGAATCGTTCAGCCTGAAGTGAATCGTTCAGCCTGAAGTGCCGCTCTGAGAGGACGAAGTCATGATTCCAAATTCAACAAATAATTATTGAATAGTGAATAAAAATGAAAAGACTGTTGAAGTTTTGTTAATCTGACAGTAATAATAATTAACTGGAATGTTTGACTGATTTAATATCAGACTGCAGTAAAAATAAAGTGTTTTCATAGAGAAATATCAGGTTTCAGCTGCTTCTGGTTCATGAAACATTGAACTGTGATGTTCATTAGAGAAGCTCTTCGGTCCTCAGGTGTTTCTGGACCTTTAATCTGCTGCAGATTTGATCCCTCAGACTCATTCAGCAGATTATTCCAGAGATCCGTCTGGAGCTGGTTTCTGGACTCTGCAGCTCTCTGCTGGCCACCAGGTGCAGCATCTGCGTCAACAAATGGCTGTGGGTTATTCTCAGCTCATTAAAACATTCCCCAAAGCGCGCCGTAAATCGCCCTGGGCTTCGTGTTTGGATGTCTAATTAGGCGGCGCGGCGGCCCGGCCCTGGCTTGTGTGTCACTTTAATGAGGCAATTAGAGATATTAGGGATATTGTATCTGGACTATCGGGAGGTTTTCAGGGAAGTGGAGGGCAGAGAAAGGACAGAGGTGTTGGGTTGCAGGTTGTTGGTCCGGCTCAGCTGAGAAAGACTCACAAAAGCTGGAAAAACTTTGTGTTTTCATGCTAATACAGAGCTAATTCCTAGCTTAGCGCTTTAGAGCTTTAGCTAACTTGCGGTTTACAGAGAAAACGCGACAAAGCAACACATATCTGATTAGCAGGTTCAATATATAATAAATGTTTAACTAGAAATATTTAGCTCTGAGCCGATGTTAAGTTAACTCTGAGCTAGCTAAATCTTTAATTTGGAAATTAAACATTTATCCAATTAATATTTAACAAGCTTAGAGAAAAGCAAAATGTCAGAACTGAATATTTTGTGAAGAGCTAAGTAGTTAGCTCGACCACTAAATATTTATCTTGCTAATAAAATATCAAGCTTTAAACTACTGATCTTGGTGAAAATATCTTATTTTCCATATTGTTGTGTAAATTCTGATGTTTGGTTCCGAGCCCCCTCTGTGGTTCTGTTGGACTCGCTGGCCGTTAATCTGCACGTTTCTCTGTGACTCACTGTGAGAGTCGAGAGCTGCAAATTGCATCTGTTCCTAATTAAAGAGTGCTAATGAAAGCCCATTCTCCTGGTGGGCCCGGTGGGCCCGCTGCCGCCCGGCCCGGCATGTCGCCATGACGCTCCGGACGAGGAGGAGCCGGTCCGGCTCAGCGGCTGAAGGTCGGCTGTTCGTCCGCACGTTGCTCCGGTTCCAGCAACCTGCAGCAACTGCAACATTTAGAGCAACCAAGAGTCAAACTGATCAATCTGGACAGAAACTATTAATTAAATCTATTTAAATATAAACAGGCTGAAAATGATTCTATAAAGTTCAAACAGAAAATGAACTGATGTTTTTATTTCTAGATATGATTTTAATTTTACCAAATGTAAGAATATTTCACTGAACAGCAACGGAAAAACCTTTTCCACTTCATGAGTCACATGATGAGCAACAGGATGTTACTACTGCTGGAAAACAGGAAGAGACAGGAAGCAGGAAGTGTGTTTTAGTAATGATTTATGCAGGGAGGAAACTTACTGTCATCTGATTTTCATTTTATTTCCACAACTATAAAATTATTTTATGACCCTAAAATGATTTCTGATTTTTGGAGTTCTGACACGTTTTACAAAATCTCCAGTATTTGGGGACAGGAACAGGTACTCCAGAACCAGAACAACAGGGAGGTTCTGCTGGTCGGACCGGGTCGGGTCGGACCGTTGGCTCTGGTAGCAGCAGAACAAACAGGGATTTTTGATGTTTCAGTCATTTTCAAGTTTAATGAGACTGATGGAGCCGGCCACTGTGTGTGTGTGTGTGTGTGTGTGTGTGTGTGTGTGTGTGTGTGTGTGTGTGTGTGTGTGTTTGGGTGTGTGTGTGTGTGGGTGTGTGTGTGTGTGTGTGTGGGGGTGTGTGTGTGTGTGTTTGGGTGTGTGTGTGTTTGGGTGTGTGTGTGTGTGTGTTTGGGTGTGTGTGTGTTTGGGTGTGTGTGTGTGTGTGTGTGTGTGTGGAGATGCTGCCAGCACTACAGGACTTTTTAATTACAACTCCACGTCCCGGCCTGCTGACGTCTGGGGAACCGCTTAATTAAAATCCTCATTATTTTACTTTTAATTAGTTCCCCTGCTTTGTTTCTCTCTCCATATGGCTGCGCTCTCCGGTCAGATCAGCTTAATTGAGCTAATTAAGTTGATCAGTTGAATTATTCAAAGTGATTGGATGGAGGAGTTACTGATTCAGACTCTTTATGATCCCCAGTGGATCCATTCAACCCGACAGAACCAGAACCAGACGGTTCTGTTTGGAATCATGGATTAATGGATCCTTTAAATCCCGAACCGTTTTACACCAACGCAATTAATAAAAATGTGTTTATTTATTTAGGATTTATTACACGCTGATGTTAGATTCAGACTATTTAGGTAGCTAATATGATGTTAGCATGCTAACTAACTGGATGTAAATTAAATATTTTGTAAGCACTCTGTTTGAAGCTAAATATTTAGCATGCTAATTCAATATTTAGCTTCAAGCCACATGCTATCTATGCTAACTAAATGTTTAGTTTGCAAAGTTAATATTTAACTTCAGCTAAATTAGTGTTAACAAACATGACTAAATACAGTTTAGTAGATTTAGTTTTCTAATAATTTTTTTTCTTAGCAATCAAAATTTGAAGTTAAATGTTTGAAGTCTAAAATAAGTTTAGAAGCTAAATACTAAATATTTAGCTTCAAAGTATATATTTCATTAAAATGCTAAGTACTTTGCTTGAAGATAAATATTTTATATTCAGTTAGCGCACTAAATATTTAGTTGTCATTCTAACCACTGAGCTTTAAAATAAATATTTAGCTAGCATGCTGGATATTTAGCTTCAAATAAAATATTTCCATCACTAATTGTTAAACATTAAGTTAGCATGCTAGCTGAATTGTTCCTTCAGGTCTTTTAAAACAGTTTTCTGGGTGAAACTTCGGCTCTTTATCCATGAAGTGAAACTGATTTCTACTGATGTCGTTCAAATCATTTCTTGTTGTTCAGGCAGCGGAGAGACAAAAAATCATCCAGAAACCGGGTCAGATGTGTTTGGTAGTTCAGAACCGCTCTGAGCGCTCTGCTCTCCGCGCTCCGCCTGGTGACCTGAAGGCATCGCCAGACCATGAGCGCATGTCTGCCTCAAGAGAAGCACAAGACAAATTCATTACAGCATGCTAATCAGTTTAGCCGCAGCATGCTAATCAGTTTAGCCGCAGCATGCTAATCAGTCTAGCCGCAGCATGCTAATCAGTTTAGCCGCAGCAATCTTCATGTGTTGGTTTTGACGGCGGGGGTCTGCCGCCTAACGAACCTGCAGCTCAGAAATGATTAGCAGCAAAGCGCAGCCACACAGAGGAAAGGTCAAAGGTTAAAATCCACAGAGACGGAGAGGATTTGTTTTCTCTCGATAAAAATTGTTGTTTTTTATTGGGTTGAGAGTAAAAACTTCCTGAAGCTGCTGGAGCAAAGAGCAGCATCCTGCAGAAAACTCTGGAAATAAAAACGACGAATATCTGAACAAAAATGATCATAGGAACTACAGATCTAAAGTCTTTATTATTGATTCACAATAAATCGGCACAAATATCAGAATCAGTCCGATAAATTAAACTGGGTCCAGTGATGCAGCAAAGGATTGTGGGAAGTTTAAGTCAAACATTCGTGGCGTCGGCTTTCAGTGAAATATATTTATATCTGTAGATATTGGTTTTATTCATTTCTGAAATATTTTTCTGCTTTTTGGTATTTTTGAATCTTGTAGAAAATAAAATCTGACCCATAAATTTCAGAGTTTGATTTATTCAGATGTTTAATTGCAGTAAATTCAACAGGAAAACTCACATTGCAGCTTCACAATCTTCTGATGATGAAAGTTTAATAAAACAAAGTATTTTTTGTTTCAGTTGGAAACCGTGAAAACAGAACTGACTTATTCTGCAGATTTTCCCTTAAAACAACAACAACTTGTCATTAAAAACAGTTTTTATGTCTGTTTTCTAACCAAAGTACAAAAACAGTGATAAATATTTAAAGATGAATATTTACTCTGTCAATAAGATTTTAGTTTGTTTTTTGCTGCAGTTAAAAATAAAAAAGTTTCCATTTGCACCAAATCTATCAGGGGCCGCAACCGGCCCCCGAGCCACACTTTGGACACCGCTGGTTCTGAGCAGCAGATATGAATAGTTTTGCTTAAATAACAGAAGATTCGTGTCAGATAATTCAGTAAAAATCATTTTATTTTCAGGATTTTCTGTTTTTAATGAAGCTTTTTGACAAATTTGCATAAAAAATGAAACCAGATGAACAGGAAGTTCCTCCTGCGGCGGTGGAGGAATCATGATGCGGGCTTGACTTTCAGTCACATGACCCGCCTCTTCCAGCCTCTCATTGGTCCAGGATGCGTCCAATCAGAGTCCATCAGCTGGAGCTGCAGCGGCCTAGTCAAAGTTCAAACCTCAGGTTTTCATCATTTCCTGGTAAACCTCGGAGGACTTCCTGTTGCGTCCCGAATAAACTTTATTTACAAGAAGAGCGTCCACTGCTGACCGGACCGGCTGTCCGGTTCACTGGGCTCATTCAGGAGGATGAAGATGATGACGAAGGACGGCGACAGACGGAGGAGAAGAAGAAGAAGAAGAAGAAGAAGAAGGCACGTCTGGCTCCACCGTCTTCCTCAGCAAACCTGGAACCAGAAACACCGACATGTTGGAAGGATTTCTGCTCTTATTTACTTCCATACAGCAGTTATGCTGCGTAACCATGGCAACAAGGAATTGTTTTTACAGCTGGGGGCGATCATCATGAAAACGGCTAATGCCTGAACTTTGACCCCAAAGAAGAGATGAAAATGTGTCAAAAATAATACACATTTGAAAATGTATGGTAAAAATAGAATTGTAAACAACAGGATGCTGTGTTTTTCCTGGTAGCCATGTTGTGAACCTGCCGCCATTTTATTAGTACAAAAGTATTCACACCTTCCTGATTTCCTTTTGGTATTTTCATGTTTAAGATCAAACACAAAATTCAGTTTTTGACTGAAGGTGTTTATCATTAAGAGAAAAACATCAGCTCCTGATAACAGGTGATCTGTTCTGGGCTCCAGCTGGACTGTGACTGACCTTCTGGTCAGCCATGATGCTGCCGCCCTGCAGCGCCACCAGGGCGGCGCCGGGCCGGTCTTGTTCGCAGAAGATCGTCCCGTTGACGTAGTGGAAGCGGTCGCCCGGCACCAGCCGGTTCCTGCAGGTGGCGCAGCTGAAACACTGGGGACAGACAGTGACCGTCAGTAACGCGTCAGACAGCAGGGGGCGCTACACAGCTTCTGCTGCGCATCACCAACCTTCAGGTGGTAGACGCTGCCCTGAGCCCGCATCACAAGCTCACTGGCCGGGATGGACTGTCCGCAGGCGCTGCAGGCGCCGCTGTGGCCGAAGAGCCTGAAACACAGAGTCCCACATCACCATGCTGCCACCACCGAGCCTCACAGCAGCTACCAGCTGGAATCCGGTCAGTCCGTTCTGGTCGTTCCGGTCCGGTCCGGTCAGCTCACCTGATGTAGTCGTTCTTGCAGAGAATCATTCCTCCCTTGCTGTAGCAGATGCTGCTGAACTCGCCCAGCTGGGCGTGGCAGCAGGAGCATTTCAGGCAGCGGGTGTGCCAGTAGCGCTCCATGGAGAAGAGCAGGAAGCGGTCCGCGATGCGCCCGCCGCATCCCGCACACGCCCGGACGGCCGCCACCGTGGGCGCCTCCACCCTGCTGTTCACCATGGCAACCTGGAGGAGGAGAGCAACCTGCATCACGTCCAACATGGAGGACAATAAAATGATTTAAGGATAAAACAGGAAGATTTTATTTTACTTTGATTGGTTCAGTCATATTTTCACCAAGATGTTCATTTATGTTTTAGTTACATATTCAGGTTATTGGCAAATGTTAGCTAAATATTTAGCATCAATCTAAAATATGTTAGCCCACTGAGCAAATACTGTTTGCTAACATTTAGTTAGCAAACTAAACAAATAGCATGGAGCTAACTGTTAACTTTGAAGCTAAGTGCTTAGCTTGCTAACTAAACACTTAGCTATTTTGTTGGCTGGATGAGTTCAATTATTGCCACTGTTGTCACTCCGTAGGCTAGCCCCGGTCCAGTCGTTAGGATGTGAAAACGTTCAGCTCAGCACTTTCAGGTCCAGTTTGGACCCGTCCAGAACTTAGCAGCTTTCCTCCTGGAAGCAGCTGGGTCTTCCCGGTCCTGCAGGAACACGGTTCTGCTCGTTTTCAGGCACAGCTGGGAGTAATCCAGCCTCTGGCCGGCCCAGCAGTGAGTCAGAACCTCTGCAGAACCAGAACTGGGTCCAGGGCTATAATTAGCAGCACCATCAAACAGCTGCAGCAGCTGGCCCAGTTCTTCTAGAGCAGACACCTGGGTCCAATCAGCCGGAGGGCGGAAACCCGAGTTAGGAAGCCCGAGGCCGGGCTGACAGAACCGCCTGGTCCCGGAACCACCGGGGCGGGCCGTTTAGTTCAGCAGAACCTGGAAGGTTTCAGTAAAATGGCTCCAAGATTTACATGATGAGAGAAATGAATCAGATTAAAGATGATTTGAAATCAATCAGATTCCAGAGGAACAAAAAAATAAAGTTTTTAAAAACTGAGCATGAGATGAACGGAAACATTTTCCCATCATATAAGTCATGTGATCAACAGCCAGATGTTGCTACTGGCGAAGACGACAAAGAGACAGGAAGTGGAATGGTTTACTGATTCACAGGCTGAAATCTGAATTTATAATCACTAAAAATGTTTCACTGCTTCAGTAATTCACCAAAATATTGATGTTTAATTACAGTTTGCAAAAAACAGAAAAATTGTTTTAATCAGTTTCTTCTTTTTATAAAAAATTTTTACGCGCCTGATTTAGCAGAAATGAGGTTTGGGTCGGGCCGGAACCAGAACTCTTGAGTTATGGGGTCAGAACCAGCTGTTTCACGCTGACTGTCAGACGCTCCTGTTACTGCCTGGTGGCTCGTCTGTTTGTTCACTGAGAACTTTAATAAATTCAGTTTGAACAATAAAATAAATCTGAACAAACATTTACTTTGTTTTTCTGGCTTCTATATAAATTTAAATGTATTTATTTTCATATCATCACCTTCCTAAAATTATGGACAGTTATTTTTACAAAAGTGACTTTGGCAAAAATAAAATAAATACTTTAGAAAACAGATCAGATCAGGAGGTGATCATATGTTTACAGACACTCAGACAGTTTGATGTAAAAATAAAATGTTTCTGTTTTTTATTTCAGAAAAATCCCAAACAAATAAATTATAATTGATTTAAACTATGAAACATTTCTGCTTCCTGTTCCTGGCCCTGCAGACAGAAAGCAGAAGTTCTGGTCCGGATCGGTTCCGACTCACCTCCTGCTGGTTCCGTTTGGTCCTCAGGGATCCGAACCGGCAGCCGGTTTTGCTCAGCGGCTGTTTTGTCCTGTGGAGGGCGGGAAGCGGAGCTGAACCTCCTCCATATAAACTCCTTCTGGATCGGAACCGGATCGGGTCGCTCCTGCTCAGCGCTGCTTTTCTGCCTGAGGTTTAAAACCGACTGAAGCCACGCCCCCTCTGACGTCACTGGGAGGTGACGCTCCAGCTGCGGTTTCCTTCCTGGCCGCCAGAGGGCAACATTTAGATCCTTTATTAACAACGATAGAGATGTTTTAAATCCAAACACGGAGAAGAAATTATTATTTTATGTTCCTGTCAAATATTAACCTATAAAACATTTTAGAAATGAAGTTTAAAAGCTTCCAAACTCTCTTTGCTCTCTTTGTATCGCAGAAAAACTGTCCTGAGAAATAATCTGCATCATTTATTTCACTATGAAATCAAGAAGCAGAGAGAAGATCAATTGAATTCAAGTTTTAAAAACATTAATTAAACCAGATTAGAGGTTTGAAATCATGAGAATCCGTCGCTCTGCTGCTGGGTTTCCTCTGGTTTCTGTGATAGAAAAAATAAAATCATCAATTATTCCTAAACTTGTTTAACTTTTTTTATCCTGAATATTTCCATAAAATCATCTAATCTGTTAGAATAATCTGTTAATAATAAATAATCTGATGTATCTCAGTCAGAATAACACCGGACTGACTGGAACCAACTGTATAATTAATTTGGACAAAATAATTATTTGATAAAAAACAACTTTAAATAAAGTTTGCTTTTTTGTTCTTTTAGATAAATAAATAAATAAAAAACAAATAACACTAAGCTTAATCAAATTTAAAATTGTATTAGATGTGATAAGTTTTATGTTTTTCATAATTATTCAAATGCAGTGTAATTTACTTCATACTTTTTCTATTTTTTTAATCAAATATAAAACATTATTCAATAAACATCATGTTGTTAGTAAACATTAGTTTTTGTTTTCCTTGTTTCCAGTTTTTATTAAAAATAAAACAAACATTATTTCTTTTACGGCATTTTGAATTTTCCGCCCACTGAGCAGAGAGCGCCCTCTGCTGGACAAATTCTACAATTCTTCCAGTTTGTGAAAAGCTGGATCAGTGCAGAAACTTTTAAAAAATACAATATATACACAAATGATAATAAAAGGTCTTGTTTTATTTATAAGTATTATTATTTTAATTGTTTATTGTATTTTATATGTTTAACTTGTGCATTGTTTAATTCTACTGCAATTTATTTTCTATTTATTTATGCTTCTATCTTTTTAATTAATAATATTACCCAAATACTTTCAAGAAAAAAACATGAATTTTTTTTTAAACTTTATTTCACTTTATAATAGTTGTTGATTTGTTTTGGGAGGTTTTTATATTTATCTCTTAAACAGAATGACTTCTCTACATTTTTTAAAACATGATTAAACTGAATTTAATTTTACATTAAAATGTTTACAGCGGTTTTAGAGAAATAGCGGGTCTCAACTCCGGGCTGTAGATGGCGCTGTTCATCACATCATCCTAATTATGTGACAGAAGAAGACTGCCGTGTCCCAGGTGGTGCGTTCACTTCCAAGTAGGAGTTTTGAGTTTCTTATTGAATGTCTTGTTTTTAATTATCCATAAAGTCAAATTACACCTTAAAATCAAAAGCAGCTTTTCTTCACATCCATCCAGAGTTTTTAGCTCCTGTTTTCTACTAGCAGAAAAACAAAACGGTTTGTTTGCTTGTTTGTTTTTCATTTGCCACGATTTATAAAATCCTTTCAATCGATTCTATTGAAACTTTATCGTGTCCGTCTCAGAACATTGTGAAGCACTTTTAATTAAACGTGTTTCTCACTGTTTTTATTTTGAACCAATATCGGGCGGGGGTGCCCTCTTCTGAAGTTTATTTTTGAGCTAACTTGAAAGCAGCATCCGTTATGATTGATAAAACCTGCAATCAAACCATAAATAAATATGAACTGGTTGCGCTTCTATATTCCATGTTACGGTCGCCGTTTCCGATCATGTTGCATTCAACAACACTCCGTAAATTAAAAAGCTGGTCATTGATCAAACCAGGAACCTTCCAGTTAAATCTGATAATAATATTTAAGTATTCTCTTAAATATTTTATACTCCTGTTTTACATTGAAGGACAGATATTTAGATTAGTAATAGTTTAATTAAACCGTAATAGAATAAGTGTTCTATTATTAATAAAAAGTTCATAATTTACATAGATGTGTCAAGGATATGTCAAACACACACAAAATGTCTATCTCAATAAAATAAGAATTAATTTGATATTAAACAGTTACCCTTATTGATGTTTAGGCTAAGATCCGATTTAATAAACAGTAATAATCGTGTAACTAACATAGAACTTAGCAATGGATCATTTTAATTACTAAACCTCAACAGGAGCATAATCATAAACTACGATTTACTTTTGCTGGTAAATACATAAGTCGTGATAAAAGTGTTTTGAGGGGAATTACGGTAAGTGTGTAGAGGTGCGTTTTAAAGATTTATTACAAAATATTTAAGTAAAATGAGCTAAAATAATGAGCAGTGAATATTTTTATTCCCTTTAGATTTATTTGACACGGTTGCCACTCGGAACATGGCGGAAGAATCGTTTCTGTTAGCGAACAGGGCGTTTACGTGACCGTAATAACCAGAGGAGAGGCGCAGACAGTTTGCCAGTGGACGGCGTTGCCGTCGTGAATCCAGCTGGTTTCACAGGGAGAGGGAGACTCAGCCTGTCGGAGCTTAGAGGAGAAAAGTTGCTTTAATAATTAACTGAGATATAACTGAGGTATAACTTTAGAGAGATTGATGTCCTTTCTGACAGCGGCATTAACCAGGTAGTAGTTAGCAAACATCTGAAGCTCTTTTAAATTAATGTCTTTAATCTTTAAATAAGTGAAACCGGAAACAAGCCGAGGCCGAGGCTGAGCCTGTGAGTGTAAAATCTATTTATTATATCTCTAAATATCAGCTACATGTCGTGTTTGTGATGTGTTCAGGGATTTCTGACATGCTAGCTCTGTTAGCATGTTTACCGTAATGATGAAGATTAGCATCCTCCTCCTCCTGTTAGTTACTGTCAGGTTCTGATGGGACGTTTATCCGTTTATTGGGTCTTTGTGGAACCAGAACCAGGACAGAACCACAGCCAGTCAGTTAACATGGAGTTAAACTGATATTTTATTAAAAAATGAGATTATAGCAGCAACAGAAATAGATAAATCTGACAAAAACATAATGTAGTATCTTAGCAACAGCTGTAATGTTAGCTTAAAATAAAATAACAGTTTTTTAAGCCTCTATTCTCAGTATTTATAGATCTGACCTGAATTGATTTGTGGGATTTTTGTTGATGGGAAATGATGAGTCCATCCTCCACCCAGAGCATCAACATGTAATCAGATTACTTCATCCATCCTGTTTACCATCCGACTGGACTGAAACCAATCCCAGATTGATCAGATTCAATTCATATCAGGTTCATCTCTTCATTTCTTTGCTTATTTCCCAAACATCAAATCCCAGAGTGTAAATAAAGCAGCAGCTGCTTTATTTACACTTTGTTTCGGTTTATTAGTCAGTTTTTAATTTATCGTATTGTTTTAATAAGTAAAACTATGTTTATCTCCATCTTGTTAGTATTTGGTCGGGTGACAGTGAGGCAGCAAAGGATTATGGGATGGCGTTAAAAGCTCAGGGAAATGTATAGAAAATGAATAATATTGATAAATATTGGATATCGGTGCGTCTTAATCTGAATCAGCAGATCGGACCTCAAAGAAACCCAGAAATCGGTTCTGACTTGATTGGTTCATTTCTAACCCACAGGGTCAAAAATATTCATACGGCTTCCAGTGAGGGAAGTCCTGGTTAAACTGGTTCCTGTTTGGTCGGGTTCCAGCCAGTCCGTCGGTCCCGTGGGACCAGCAGCCGCAGCGCGGCGGTTCTGGACGGGACGGGCGTCAGGATGCCTCTGTTCTCCAGGAGGAGGAAGCCCAGTGAGGATTCCAAGAAGAGGCTGGAGCATCAGCTGTACTGGGTGAGAACCGGGCCGGTCCGGGTCCGTTTGGACCAGAACAGAGCAGAACCTCTTGATGGATTAAATCTTATGTTTTCTCTCCTGACCTGCAGTCCAACCAGGAAGGAGCCGACGACATTCTGGACGTCTCAGCCTGCGAGCTAACAGAGGTGAGGAGCCGCTAGCTGCTAGCTGCTAGGTTGATGAGCTAACAGAGGTGAGGAGCCGCTAACTGCTAGCTGCTAGGTTGATGAGCTAACAGAGGTGAGGAGCCGCTAGCTGCTAGCTGCTAGGTTGATGAGCTAACAG
>CAEGAD010056521.1:0-21152 GCA_903067055.1 Poeciliopsis paucimaculata | reverse complement strand
ACATTCAAACCCAGAGACATGGATTATGAGCCTTTTAACATTCCGATCAACGTTCAATCAAAAAATAAATATTCCCGCTGGGATCCCTGGAGAGCTCTCAGGACAACCTGATATGAATTCACGGCCGAAGAGGATGGGAGTGGAATAGACGGAGCGGATTTTTGCAAATGTGACACCATTAAAATGATATTATCCGCGCTGTGTGCGCGTGGGAGGCAGTAAATCAAGCACACAGTTGCAGGATGGATCCCTGCATGATTGTGGAGACTTTATTCCCCCTTTGGCGCGCTGTGTCTGCAGCAGACATTTTAGTTTGCAAGTGATAAAGGCTTCTCCCTGCTGCAGGGCACAGAGAAGCGGGGCACCGCATCCTGTTTGCTGCGTGGACGGGGAGGTGCGAGTCGCGGATGGCCTGGCAGATGTGCCGCACACACCCCACCTGTTCCTCATCACAAGTGGAACTGCAGTGCTGATGTGCGTGTTTTAACTGTTTTCTCTTCATTCTGGGGAACCTCCCCACCCCCATAATCCTTTGGTTATTTAGGCCCTCAACTAATATCTCTCCGCTGATTCTCAACACCCTTTCATACCCGAATGTCGCCATTTCGTGCGCTTCCAGTTCCATTTCGAATCCAGGCTATAGCTACGTAAATCACGTCAGTTGATTTTTCTGTTAGTATTATCGCGTTGATAAAAAAAAAAAAAAAAACAAGTTACTAATACTCAGATACAAATTGGTCAGATTTAGCCTATAGTGTCCTATTTCAAGAAATTATTTGGATTTTTCCAACTATTTTCAATTTCGTTTTTTTTTGTGTGTGTGTCCATTTGTTTTGCGTACAACCCACATTCTTTACGGTACAACCCATTCAAAACACCAGATAACTAACTTCTCACCTCGATAACTCTACAAAACACACACTTAGCTTAAAAACTTACTATGTTTATTTTTACTTGAGGAAACTGCTTTTACAAGCACGAAACGCCAGTGTGCTCATATATCAAAAGTGCAAAAATGACCCCGGCGGAACAGAAATCTTCACTTCACGACAAATACTGTCCGAAACAAGGCGTGAAACTGTGAAAGTCCCTATAAGCTCTAGAAAGTCTGGGAAACGAAATAACCAAAATTACAACGGCAAGAACGGTGAAGGGGCTGAAAATGACAAGCAATTATTATTATTATTATTTTTTAAAACCTAAGCTATTTGTTTATAGGATGATGACATTTTGTTGCTGCAAAAAGCAAAGAGCTCCAAGCTTTTTATGGTGATATAATCTGCTTTTTTTTCTTTTTGCCATGACAGGACTCTTGCACTCTTTGGATTTGGTGCGCATTCAAGGTTATTGCATTAAAGGCGGAGATGCAGAAGAGGACGGCTCTCTTGTTCTTTCTCAAGAGCTGCAACCCTTCTCGTTGGCTGCGCCAGGATGTAAGGCTGTAAAGAAAAGAAAGAGACTAGGCCTACTAAAAAAGAAATGGCTCTAAAAGGCAAACCGCTGGAGTGACACAACAGCGGTGCGCACTGTGCTGTTTCCATCCACTGTTATGCTGATGCTCATCATGATGGTAATAAGAGGCGGCCCGGTCAGTTGTAAAACTAATTTCGTGGGACTGCTGTCCGCCTGGCAACTGGGGCAGTTTGCGGGAGGAGGCGGAGGGGGGTGGGGGGGGGGCTAATGGCCTCCTCTGACTCAATATGCAAACGGGGGAAGTCTTGCGGGGCTGATGTTTATTCAAACAAATGGGATCAATTGGCAGACATGGTCGAAACCCTGAAAAGAAAAGTGCACCTCCTTTCTTCTCACCATCTCTAATTTCCGAAGCAGTGAGAGGCGATGGAACGGTGTTACAATAATTACTGCGAGCAATTAGCGACTGAGGGCCAGAATATACCGAGAGCTGGGAGTGGAGGGGCCGCTTAGTTTATTTTGACACCTTAGAGAGAGTAGCTGAGCATAGGGGGAAATGTTCCCAACATTCCCAACATCAGACATCATGCAGTAAAAAGATATCCCTGCAGGGGGAATATGGCATGAAGGGCTTTTAATTCTGGATGGGTTTCCAATAGAGAATCATTGAATTGGCACATAGAACGAAGCGAGGCTTAATAAAAGTAACAACATCCCACTGATTTAACTTTAAAAGTATTTGCTTTTATTCTGTGCAACTAAAAACTTCATTTTATTTTAAAAACAAAACCAACCACTTCTCACATTATTCTGCTGCACTCCAGTTTGCATTATTTGTTGCTATGAAGGATTGCAAAAGGAAGGAGCAAGAATGTCTTGTTTGAAACAGTGGCAAGGAGAAAACCTCTTCTTGTCTTGTCCTCTGCTATAGCGAAGCTGTTCCATTGCTGCAGATTATTTATTTCTCAAGCCAGAGTACATGAGAACCAGCATAACTTTTATGCTATGTCAGGTTATCCATCTTGGTTGAGATAATCCAGGCCTCTTGTATTATATCTCAAGTGATGCAAAGTGGCTGGCCTGTTGTTTACCCAAAGCCTCAAGCAGAGCATCTCTCTTACCTTCAAGCCACACCCTCGTTCAGAAACACTACCTGGAAAATTCACCTTTCTTCATATGAGCTCATCAGCGGTTCTACACATTTCTTCCACTACTCCTAACAATCTGCACATCTGCCCTCAATAGGGAACAAAGAAAGAACAATATAATTATTTCACTCTTTTTACTAACGTGTCGTGTTTTAATACATTTCTCTAACAATGTCAAACTCTCCAATTCTCTCAAACTAACACAGCAGCACAATTTAGGTTTGTACATTTGCATCTGAATGAAAAAAGACAGAAAAGATGTCTGTCAAACCAATGAGACCAAAGTAGAGTTGGTTGGCCATAGTTCCTAGAGCTGTATCGGCTACAACAAATAAAGCAGCAGAACAAACAATTCTTCCCAACAGTCTGGCAGAGTGGTGGTGATTTTGACAATTGCAGTGACTGAGTCAAAAATGAACTCATCTGTTTCCAAAGTACTCCAGAGTCAATGGTCCCAAAAAAGCCATACGGAAAATGACTTAAAATATCTTAAAGTTATTGCTGTCAAAGGCTGGATGTACTTAATATTTCAAACAGAGACTGCACAATTGTCTTTATCTTTGCTTTATAAATACAAGACTATGTGAAATCTATTGTGAGTTATTGGAAACCTGATGTCATATTTGAGTAATTTTAGAATCTGATAAAGATGAGATCATATTTATGTCCAAAACACTTGGAGTTCTATTTTTTCTTTTAGCCATCAGCTCTTAAGCCCCATGTAGATTCTCTTAAAGCTCACTTTCAGAAAGCCAGAATCCATCCAGCGGAAGCTGCCAGATTCAGGCACACAAGCCACAATGGATTATGCATCCTTCCTGGCAGACAAACCCCCCCTCCAACACCCATCCAGTGGGCTCTTTGAAATCTGCATCACTCTGGTCTCATTTCTGTTTACAAGAGTCAAATTGCTTCCACACACTTTATTTGTGAAAGCTGAAAAATCCACAGAAAGAGAGAGAGAACAAGGACAGACAGAGAGAGCTACACCAAGAAGCAGTCACAGCGGATGCATTTCTTTAAAAAAAAACAAAAAAAACCTAGTGTGGTAAATACCTCAACCGTTAAACATCAACACACACAGTAATTCCCAATGAGTGGCCAGAGAGGCAACAGGCTAACAAGCTTCTCTTTGACTCAGCACTTCTTTAACCCATCTTAACCAAGTTCATGCAGCCACAAAATGATGGTCCCTCAGTGGAAAATTAGCTCAAACACCACAGACACTAGCAAAAGCTCCCCTTAATTATGGAACTCCTCCTGATATATGTTGTCTGCATATGTCAGAGCTCGTTGTTCCAGTCGTCATTATTGGTAACATTAAAATGCACTTTATATGATCCGGGTAAATACACTCGAGTTCCCAAAAAGGCATGGAAAAACAGGAAGCTTAGTATAAGCCTTGAGAGGATTGTTCACTTGGCTTGACCCAATCAGAAGTCAAGCGGTCACAGACAGAATGAGTGAGAACATAAATTGTGCCAAGTGTGAATTGTTGTCGGCACCGGATTGGGCTTGCAGTCATGAAGATGGAGGGAAAAAAATAGGGAAAATTTATAAGATGATTCGTCACTGTGAGTCACAATAAGAGTTGGATCCCAACACACAGAACCAGATTACTGCAGAAAAAACCACAAAGATGAAAGTACAAATGGTCAGTTTTCTCCTTCTTTTGGCAAAGCAATAATGTGCAATTTATTTATTTTTGTGCACCAGCTTAGAAACCAGGAAAGTGGATTTCATCGTTTCAAAATTTTTTATTCAGTCCATGATCAAGGTGCAAAAGGAGAGAATGCACTTCTACAAAGTTAAGAAAAAAAATATGGTTACTGTGACAAGACACTAACTCATGGATCATAAATTATCTCTGGAGTTAGAAGCTAATAGGATTGCACAAACTAAAGGAGTCCTTATTAAACCTCCTAGAAGCCTAAATATGCTGTTGTTTCCTTATGAGTAGCAAAGGCCAAGAAATCAGGTCATAAAGGATGCAGTGGTTGAGTTCTGCATAATAAATTTGCCATAACATAAACAATGATTATACACATAACATAAAAAGGAACGAGCTGAGTGGCAGCTTGTAAGACATGCAAACTAACAACATATTCAAGAACAATATAACCTGAATGTCTGAAAAATATACTTAAAAAAAGGATCATAAGCCAAAACAAAAGAAAAAGCCTATTTTAACCTTTCGGTTTTTCATTAAATGCTTTACTAATCTCTAAAAGAAAGGCTGTCATCCAGTAAAACATAAAACATTTCAAGTCAATCTGCTTTTTTTCTCCTGGATTAGAAATACCACATTTTTCTGGGGTCTGGAAGTGATTTCTGGAAAAAAATATTTATTTAGTTTTATTTTCAATGGGCAATGCCTTGTTTCACTATTTAAAAAAAAGAGATCCCATTCAGTTGTAAAGTTCATTCTGTTCTTTTGGCCACACTCTGATCCTCCACTCCACCAAACCTCATAATGTTGAACTGATTGGTTTTGGTCTTATTGTGCAGACAAATGACTGTTGTAATGCTAACAAGTGGTGCTGTGTTCTTTCTAATTTGTAGTCTCTGGTGCCAGAAGGATTAACAGTGAGACAATCACAGATGCTATTAACAGAATGTTTTCTTCGGAAAAATGAAAGAACTATGCAGGAAAGCTGCAATTTAAACACCAGAAAAGAAAATATAAAACAACAGCACAGGAACAGAATGTAGACGGTGAAAAGAAAAACTCCACGTCCATTTTGAGAAACATAAATTCTGACTAACCATGGACCGTCCAGACACAAGAGTTTCTATAATACAAGCAACTGAAACACAGTCACTGCACTCAGGTGATCTCCATTCTGCTCAAAGAGAGACAACAAGCACTAAGCAGTGCTTGTTGTCTCCCCTTAGTAACAGATTCCATCTGTTACTAAGGGGGTGAATATCTTTGCAAGCACTTTTTTAAAAAATGTTTTTATGTTACATCTTTTTATTTATTATTATGTCTTTTAGAAAATGGTTTTGTAGAGTTTGGCACAAACAAATGAAAAAAAAAAAAAAACACTCAGACACATCATATCACAGGAGGAAATTCTTCAGGGTTATTTCTTTATATTTTATTCATTTGACATCTAAATTACATGCTCTGTTTAGCTTCAGATACTGATCCTTATGACATCTACAACAACATGTTTCTCATGACTTTGGGGGTGTGTCCTGCATTACACACCCCCAAACATTCACAATTTTGAGCCATAAGCTTTTACCACTGAACACAGACAAAAAAACTGTTTTATCGCCCCAAACAGATAAGATCAAGTATTATTCTTTTATAAAAACTTAACATGATAAGAAATTGAACACAGTTACACAGCTTTTCTACTGTGACCTTTTGTGTTCAAGCTACTTACTGATAAAATGAGCACACAAAGCCATTCAGAGATTGTTAAAAAAAAAAGAAAAAAAAGAAAGCATGTCATAATTAGCTTCACTGCATCTTAAATATTGCATCCTTGAAGCAAAGTTTCTGCTGCTACGTCTTTTCTACGTTTTTCTCATGGAGGCCGTTTGGAATGCCTCTCTTGGCTTATTCTTTTATATCAATTCATCACCTGCTGACATGCATGCTGTTACTCTTTCTCCCTCGCTGTTCTCTGGCTTTCTTTTGGCTCTTTTGAAGTCGTTGGGTGTCCTGTGGTTTTCAAAAAGGTCAGAAAGGACAGCCCTACTGTTCCCTCGAAGACAGGCGGTGGGATAAATGTATGTTACCACCTGTCATTGCTGCTCCATGTCAACACCACTGGTGTCACTGTACTCATGCCTCATCACCTCACCCTCTGCCACTCATGCATTGTTTCCTCCTGCGCAAACACACATCAAAATGCAAGAGAGGCTGGGCAAACCTTTAAAGCGGCGCGATACACAACGTGTGTTTCCATAGTGTGGGACACCTACTATCCAACAGCCAGCACACAGAGACAAATCAAGGAGTCCTGCTGGTAAAATCCCACCCTTTCCTCACACTTCATATAACCCAGGACTCTTTCTGGCCCAAGCCCAAATCAGTGGGGGTGGTTCAGCTGAGAGAAAGGGCTGGATCCCAGGGAGAGAGTCAATTGCAGGTCCGGGTTCAAGTAGAGAATGAAAAAGGGTAGCCATGCTACGCCAAGATGGAAAATTAGCCTTTCAAATGGCAGTTAAACATCAAACCAGCCAGAGAAGCTGTGGGTGTTCCCTGTGAACAGAAGCTTTTAGAAGCTCTTCTTATTCTAGATGAATTTCCTTCCACAGACTCCAAAAATAAAGAAACTTTTAGTTTAATGATGCCAGCTTCTCAAACTTCTGGATCACTGTTTTTACTGACTGCAAAGGAAACTCTCTGTGCCACCAAACACTATTTGGACCACAAGGACCCCTAAAAGTCGAGTCCTTACCCAGAAATACATAAGGAGGTGTTGGAAGGCCGCAGTGTAGCCTTAGCTTGCCCTGTCCTAGACCTAGAGCCGGGAGTACCCCGGAAGGGCTGAAGCGGGTCGGCAGTGTGACAAGATGCTCCTGGGTCAGCGGGTTGTGAAAACTCAGAATCCCGCCTTCAATACTGAGGAACATCCCGAGGGTTTTGATCCTGGGTGGGACAGTGCCGATAGGCTCACAGCTTCCATCGTACACTGCATGAAAAGCCGAGACATTTCTCTCTAGCCACCAGCTGCTACATCCATCTGATGAGATTACACCTAGGAAGACAAACATGCAAAGATTACCGAGTGAAGTTAAAGAGATGTTCCTGTAGCCAATTAAACTTCATACAATCAGATGAATAAGATGACTTGAATAAAATACATTTTGTTAAAAGGATTTTATTACTACACAGTTATTGTGTAGTATGTCATAGTCAGCCTAATTAACCCTGGTGTTCATTAAGATCTGAGGAATTTTCCAATAAAGCGAAGAAGCAACCTAATTAGAAATCACTCGATGAACTTTAGATTGACATTTTGTGGTCTTGTTTTCTCAGTTACTGCTTTTGAGATTAAGGTCACATTTCATGACCCAGGATAGGCAAAGCTTCAGATGTTGGACAGACAATACACCTTCTGACTCAAGATAGCTTTCTCCACGTCGGTTGATGGGCTTCGAATAGCTTAAAAATGACCTCAGAACCCATCAAAGTTTAATGGGTTTGTTTCTCTAAGTTCATTGCTGACGTTTTTAAACATAGCTTTGTTAACACACATCTTTGTGCTCCAGAGCACCTGCTTTTAAGAAGGCCGACTGATTTGCTAATGATCTGTAATAAGTGTAATTTGAGGTGCTTTTCCTCTGGCAAGTTGCGCACCAACAGGTTAATGTGCGGTTCGGTTTTACCCCAGGTAATGAGCTTTGCCATTGGTCTGTTCCTCACTATCCTGGGTGGGACGTGAGTGCGCAGCAGCTGTGGTCAACTCTCCGCTGTTGTTTGTACCAACACTCAGCATTGGAGAACCTTGAGGTTCTGATTCAGAGGGACTCAAATAAACCCAGATGTTTCATGTTGTCATGTTGAAATTCATTGATGGTCCAAACATGATGACAAAGACTCAGATCAGCTGGTTATTCTGCTATACATATAAATATATACACTTTATAAATTATAATTTTAAATGTGCAATCTTTCGGATTTAGGTAATGTATTCAAAAGATGTAAACCAATAGCCATGCATGAACTTTATTATTATTTTTAATCCAAATAAAAAGTAAAATTCACATCACAATCTAATATTATTTAGGTCCGGTGTTTCACAAACCACGTCTCCATCAGAAAGCTGACCATTGTTTCTCTCTTCTGTATCTCTTCTTTATTGCTGACCATTTCACTATAATGGTCAGCAATTATAGTGCTGACCATTAGAAATCTTTACAAACCAATGTTGATTGTCTTTGTGGCTTTTTCAGTCTTTGCAGGAGCATAGACAACCCTGAAAAGATGAGGAAAATAATTAGGATATTTTTTCTGTATCCTGTTTTTAGAATTTCATCCTACCAATCGAACTCCATGCTCTTAGAGATGGTACACTGCAGTTACTCAGTGGATATGAGTAACTGTATGTATATGCGCTGTAAAATATAACACTTTGAATCCTAGAGACTGTCTGAAGTGCAGAATTTGTACTTCAGTGAATCATTCACAGAAGAAAGCCTCTTAGATTATCAACATTTTTGTCCACATTCTGTGTTTAGATTTGTGTTTGTTGCGTAATTCAACGGGGAGGCATCTGATTTGTCCAAAATTCCCTCTGTTGCATGACAATAAACCCAAACATGCACGGAAAAAGAAAAACAAAGAATCGTGCAACAGATGGTACAGAGCCCTGATGTCAACATCCTGGAGTCAGTCTGGGGTTACATGAAGAAACTGAGGATGCTGGGAGTTTTCCTGGATTACTGCAGCGAGTAATGCTATCAATGCTTAAATAATGTTCAATAATTGGTCAATGCTTTCAACACCTTTATTCCCACAACCAATAAAGGTGAATCAGAAAGAGCCCGTGTGTGTTCATTGTC
Organism: Poeciliopsis paucimaculata; assembly: GCA_903067055.1. Taxonomy (NCBI): domain Eukaryota; kingdom Metazoa; phylum Chordata; class Actinopteri; order Cyprinodontiformes; family Poeciliidae; genus Poeciliopsis; species Poeciliopsis paucimaculata. The sequence continues at coordinate 12,066 of CAEGAD010056521.1, read as the reverse complement.
TTTGTGCACTTTATTGTGGGTGTCGGTATAAACAAGCGCAGTCTTGCTGAGTAAGGGTGAGGGCTTCTGGAAGGAATGAATCAACTGGCATCAACCCAGTTCAACCACAACCAACAGAGTTCTTACCAACCCTGTAGACAGAGCTGTTGCAGACATCCACCTCCCAGTAGTACTGCCCCCGAGCAATGATGACATCAGCGCTCACATGAGGAAGAAGCACCGTGGAGTCAGGGGTCAGCGCAGGTTTTCTGATCCGAGGACGTGGGTCTGAAGAACCACTGTCACTGTAGGTCACTGTGAGGAGGGAGTTGGACAGCCGGAGGGGTGGTGGGGCAGATGAAGGGTCCAGGGAGAAGCGCAGCCCTGAAATGATTCACATCAAGAACAGAGCTTAAATACTTATGCGCATATCATCTGTCATCGCTCTTTTGTAGGCAGGAAAATCCAGCTTGATTTCTGACCGTAGACACTCCGCTCCATCTCCTCTTCTAGCAGGTCTACAGCACCATCCACTGGCAATACAAAGGAGCTGCGTGCATTGGAGCCTGAGTCTAAAAGAAAATATTTGGTGAGCTGGTCAGTTGATCCTAAAAGACAGCAGGTCAAAAGACAACTGAAATCATAACTTTTTGTTAGAACACCTAGTAGATGTAGCACTCAGACAGATAAATCCTTTCAGCTGTAGAAGGACTGGTCAACCTCTACAATGGTTCTGGTCAATTATGTAGTTTGCTTGGAAACTTCTAGCCACTAAGGCCACAATGACTAAAATGATTGTTGCAAGTTTATCTGAGCATCCCTCCACATAAACAATAGCTAACTTTGTGTAAGAATTTTAGAAGAGCTGAGAATACAGTCATATCACAGAGGTAGATGTATTTCTGGGAACAATGCAGAAAAATCCCCCAAACAACAACTGAGCATTTGCTTTCTATTTAATGGTGACAGGTTATGAGACAAAAAAATTTTTGCATTCTGTCATTTTTGTCTTTTTGTTCTGTTGAAACTAAAGATGACAGCCTTGAGCAGAAACTCAAAACTTCTTTACTTCTTCACAAAACCATGAACTATTCCTCAAAAGAAGCTTACTATACTTACACCTTTTACCGCTTAGTGTCGATTTGTAATCTCTGTTCTCCTATGGAAAACAATGACAGTGCATTTTAAAGACACAGAGCATGAAAAATAAATTCATTGTTAGCACAAGACTGACATCAGATAAATGAATTGCATCAACAGAATTAAATAAAACCCTTGTATTGCAAATATTGAGGCAGAAAAGTAAACCTTGATGCTAATATATTTTTCCCTTCCTAATGATTCATGAGAGGTGACAGATTCAAAATCAAGTCAAGTCAAATTTATTTGCGTAGCACATTTTAGCTATGTGAAGGCTTTACACAGATAAAAATGATGATGAAATCAAAATGCTACTTGATGAAAGACCAAGGTGGAAAAAAAAGAACTGATGTCAGGAGGACTCTAATAAACCTCCCACGAGTGTCAGAAAGATTGACACTTTCTGACACAGAAATGAATGCCATGTTACCACACATGAAGTGATATTTTCTGAGTAATCACCACGGTTAGCATTAATGGTGACAGTTGTCACCAAATTTGTTGTACATGTCAAGATACGATATTAAAACTCTCCAATTTCTGCAGTTATTAAGATGTAGACCAATCTGAGCAGAATCCTCACTGTCATCATTTATTACCCATACATGAATCCAATATTGCAAAGCTTCAGTTAAAGTTAAATATCCTTCAACAGCCCATCATCTAACAGAATATAGAACTGTTTTTTCTTGAAAATAAGTTATCCAGTGTCTCAATGAGATTTACTAGCACAAGGAAAGATGAAGTTTAAAAAAAGCACCATTCATGACATTAAGTCTATGAAATTATCTTCTGTCTGACTCAATGAGTCTTTCCGTCCCTCTGGAGGAATTTTTCCCACACTGTTCCTTCCAAGATCGCCTCAGGGAAGTTTGCTGGATGATCGTTTTCTGATAAGCACTACATGACTGTTTGTTTTCCATTGAATTCCGGTGGAAGCAGCAAGGGCCTACTGAGGTAAGACTCGCAACATTTTTATTTTTTTTTAGATTTAATAGTGACAAAGTGAATTCTGTCTTGTGTTTTGGTTTCTGTGTGTTAGTTTTAAATATTTAAACTTCCAGAGGAGCAAGTCTGGTACCAAAAAACTAGCATATTTTTAAAAAATTTAACTTTTTTTTTTTTTATCATAACTGCTTTGTGAATACAGTCCTACTCTGTCTAATTTTAAATAAAATCATTATCATAAAGCTGACTACTCATGTTTCAATCTGCATAATTACTTAGCTACATTCTGTTTTCTAACTTTACCGTCATTTTTAGTTATGTAATGCAAATTTTTTGAATATTATTGAGTAGGAGAGTGATCAAAAATTGGAATTATTATTGTATAATTTGACAGCTCTACGGGAAGTCTCACAGTCTGTGAGACTTCCAGCCTCACAGACTGTGTTCTCGTCACTGAAGAGAAATAATTTAAATAAACTTAAATAAGCATGAAAACATGCAAAATCCTGCTCAGTGATTATATGAAAGTTTGGGATGCTGTAATGCTAATAGATATTTTTCCATCGATTCTTCTTAGAAAGATTATTTTTCTTTTTTTCCATTGATTTCTTTTAATCAGAAATCAACTTTTGTGTTAAATGAAAATAATTTCAAGTCGAAGTCTACCTGGAGTTGCAGTAATTTTAGGCAAAATTTTATGTAAATTATTTTTTTTCAATACCGCATGGTTACTGTACATCCAATATCTCTTTAATTGTGGCAAGTATCCTGATCACATCACATGGTTTACCTGTTTGTGGTGAGACCTTGCTGATCTGTCTGTGAAGCCTGTATTCCAGTTTGCATATTCAGACCTCAGAGAGGGACGCTGAGGGAGACAGGAAGTGGCAGATGACCAAGTCCAACATGGCAGCTCTACGGGTTGTCTGCAGCATGGGCACGGCACCGAGCAGACTGACCGTTGTGAGTCACGGCGACACAAAGGATGTGACCTGGTTTCTTCTTCAGCTGCCACGCAGCGACCACAGATCGGATGAGAACAAGGTAAGATCAAAGCAACGTCATATTCTTTGTTACAAGCTGGACACTGGGAGAAATCCTCCAAGCAATCCATGACATGTTTACTTCCTGTCCCAGCATCTCTGTGGGTTTACTTTAAGTTCTTTACTTTCTTTTCATTTTCTTCATCATTTTTCTGATACTTCTAATGCACTTCAAGAGATTAAAAATTCAAAAATGTGGCAGATTCTCAAGTTTTTTTAAGTATTTGAAAAATAAAACCTGATGAATCCATAACACCAGCTAAATCTTGGAGCAGGAGGTCTCAGTCTCTTTCTTTGATGATTTTCTCTTCATGGAAAACCACAAAGAATGACAAAAGACGTGTTACTGCGGCACATAAAAAAAAAAAAAGAAAAATCTATAAGGAATATAAGGATAATGTCCTGGAACTGAAGTCTTCCTTGTTTTGCTTTGTTGCCAGTCTCCCAGCTGGCTGGTATGGAGTGAAATGATCAGGATGGGCTGAACGATAAAAGAGAGACAAGGAGAGGCAAGGCTTTTGAAAAGGTACTCATGGCTTGGTGTTGCCATGGTCACGGCTCATTCTGAAGAGACACACATATACAAGTGAGTGTGTTGCACAGAACCTAAGTGCACACATGTATATCCACAAAGCCTTGCAGATGTTTTCACATTTTGTCACGTTTAAACCACAGTATTCCACTTATTCAATTGGATTTGTTTTTTGCGTGAACAAAACCAGTTAGAAGCAGCAAATGACTGCAAAAAACGAGAAAATTACCAATAGATGTAAATCAATAAAATTAGTGGCTGTATCACGACTAACTATCATTTGTGTGTGCTCCGTAAAACCTAACGTGTCATTAAGTTCAACTACTGTCATCAGTCAACAATGTTACTGATCTTGAGTTGTTTTGAGTTTTTCTGGACTTGAAGTTTGATTCATTTATCTCTTATTTTTCCAAGATTACCCTTGTTTCTGTTTTACTTTAGTTCAGTCTGCTCTTTTAGTTACAAGATTTTAGTTATTTTAGTTATTTTAGTTACATCATGTTTATTATTTTTTTGTTATGCTTAGTTTGTTTCTTTCTTGCTTAGATTTGATTTCTCAGTTTCCCTGTTTATGTTTAGTCCTCCTTGTTTCTCTGTGCCGTACTTAATTTCTTTTTCCTCCCACCGTCATTCAGCATTCAAACTCCCAGCATTTAACCATATCTTCTTCACTCACTGATTGCTAGCTTTCATGACAACTAATTTATTTGATCGTACCTTCCCTTTTGTCTCCCCGGTCTTACATAACATCAGGTTAGGACACTTTTTTTGATGCCATCTGAGGGAACATAATATTTTCAAGACACAGAGACAAAACAAGCTGGGCAAAAAAAATTTGAAAGGTAAGCTTTGCCAAGACACTTTCCAGAAGTGTTACTCTCCCATGTTCCTCTGTTCGGCCTGGAAATATGTACATCATTGAAGGAAGAAAGCAAAAAAAAAAAAAAAAAAAAATCTATTGGCCATAATTCTAAACCATAACATATTCCAAAATGTCACACTCTCCTGCAGTTTCCCAGATTGGTTGACGTGCAAAGAGTCATTGCGATGCTTGACTGAGCAGACGCGGAGATGAGAGTGTGCTGAGAGGTGGGGTAGGGGGTGGATTTGCTGGGTTGGCTTTGAAACCCATTGATAGTTGCTTGCAAATCAAGTTTAATTTTGCTGTTCCAAAATCAGATAACACTTATGTGGGTAACAGGACACAAACAGCTTTTCCTTTTCTTGTTTTTGTTGGAGTATGTGACTATTTCCCCACACAATATGCCTATGAACTTTGTTAAGGATTCCAAGACATTGTGCAATATCCTACAAGTAAATGTTTCACAACAAAAACAGATGCAAACGATAAGAGTAGGAAGAGAGGAAATCTTTGGTTAATCTTTCACACCTTTCTCACCTTGTGTGTTTTCATAAGTACTTTGTCCTGAAATACATTCGTACAATTACAACAGATTTTGGAAGATTGTGACAGATAGAAACTATCTGTCACTGGAAAAGTTTGTCCAGTGCGATAGTTTTAAGTCATATTTAAACTATTTTGAATTTGGTTTCAGGAAGCTAAAATTTGTCTGAGTGTCAGCATGAAAAAGTGGATCTTATGTTCCATATGAGAAAGATTTAGTATGCCTAAAAACTATCAAAAAGAGAGAATCTGATCTTGATTTGCAGATTCAGACATTTAATGATTTTTCAAACAAATGTTTATGCTTATTAAGAGTCCAACATTTTTTATTCCTTTTCAATGATATATACAATGAAAAAGAGACTCTATGTACTTCTGGAGATTATTAAGTGAAACAACTTTCTCTACATTGTGATTTATGTTTCAGAGACAGATGTGTCTGTCAAGAAAAACCGGTAGAAGACAGTATTAGATTTTACTGATCATGGCTTACAGGCTTTCAGTAAACTACCATATTCCTTTGGTGCTTGCTTCTTGGTTTTTGTACATGTTGTCATGTTAGTTAATTTCTTTATGTTTAATAGCTTATTCTTCTAAGTTGTGCCACAATAGGAGACTTGTTTTGGTCATGAATAACTAAAACATGATTATTATATATAAAACAAGACACTTAGATCACAATTACAAATTCAAGGCACAAGAAAATATCATAAGTCCAGTACTGGATGGTGTTCCTTGAACATCCAGATGCAACAGAAACTCAGACATTTCTCTCAAATATAAAAGAGTTTCTTAACAAAAACAATTCAACTCTATGGTTATATATTTAAACCAACTGGAAACTAACCAACTATCAGTGTGCAAATTAAACTACTAAAAAAACAATAAAACAACAAAACTAATAACATTTTAAAAGTAAACAGTTAAACTACATGAACTAATAACATAACCAATAAAATGATGCAATGGTCTCTAAGTTCAGTTTTTAAAGGGGGACTATTATGTAAAATTGACTTTTTTGATCTTGTTGTAATATTATTCATCCCCTCATCAAAAACAGACCTGAATTCTATGAATTGTTGCTTTGAGTCTTTCATACATGTTTGAGAAATGCTTTAATCTCCCATGGCAACAATTTGGGGGTGCCTAAATGCTTGCTCTCACAAAGTTCTTCTTACAGCCGCAGTCTCTAACTGATCTTCTGCTTCACGCCACCCCCACTCTGCTCCTCCAAACTAGCGGTGGTACTGATAGGTATTTTCTCGACATACATAAAAGAGAACCACAGACAACGTTTATTAGTTTTCAACCAAGTTTTTACAAAAGCAGAAGACACAGTAACCCTAGCATTTCTGCCAGCCCGGCAAAAGCCTGCCTGGCCTCCGCCAGCTGTTCAATTCATCGTGCGTTCTGACAGTCTGCTGCAGAGCTTGTCTTTTCATTACCTAAACAGAAAGGGGGGCTACCCTGATAACAAAGAAGAGGGAACACAGAAACTACATTTTACACACAGACAGTTTTACAACTAAGGAGTATCTCAGGAAGTTCTCCTAAAGAGGATTAAGACATCACCTGCAAAAACATGCTCGAGGTTAAGAACAGGTTAGTTATGTCTTACACACAGTTTAAGAAATTTCTCCTCTCTGGGGTGAGAACACTAAACTAACCTTAAAATGAAAAATAAACTAGGAATGTAACTACTCATGTAAGAGTGATAACAAACATAATCATTCCTAACAAACACCAATTAGCAAACACCTGGTGGAACTGCAAATTCTGGTGCGCTTGTCACATGAACTACTTCTCAGTCCAACACTCTTAAAAAACATTTGAAAACGGCATAATTGAGAGACACTGTGGTGATGAATCGCAGGAAATGGAATGTAGGAAGGAGTAGGAGCTTCTTAATGAGACAGAGGCCAATTTCAAGACTTCAAACTGCATAAAGTGAAAATTCTCATAAAAGAACGCATTATAAAAGCATTATGTGTGATCCAGGGTTAAAAAAACAGATGGATCTGCATAATATCTGAATAAACTTCAATTTTATAACTCCTTCAGCAGTAGATGACTCATTTTGGAGTCCTGCCAAGTTATTATCCATGAGTCACTTATAGGAAAATGTCTGCAATGTGAACCTTGTGTATTGTTTGCCACTGTTGTTTCTGCCTTCTTGAGGCAAAGTGGATAATATGGGCTTATATTACACAAACAAAGCATATGTTCACTATCTAAACATTGTTGTTGCTGCCTTGTCTGCTACACATTTGTTTTCATTTGTCCTAAAGGAAGATTTCCATTACCATTTTCATAATATCACATTCTTTTGTAGTCATGGCCAAAAATCTGTGCAAGCTATGTTATTGATTATGAAAGTAGCATAGACAGTGCTGGAACTGTGGGCACTGTCTATGCTAATTAAACTAAACCAACAGACAAATCTCTCTGACAAATATGGTCAAACGTTGTCTCAAACATGACACAGCTGATCAGCATCAACATAACCAGGTTAGTACGATTTCAGTTTTATTTGTTTAGGTGACACAGGGTGAAACATTAACTTTAGGGTTAGACAAACAGACAGTCTACACACTCTGAGAAGTCATGCAGTAACACACGTCACTCACGACATAGCATTTTCTCAAATCTTTGTGGAGGTGAATGTTGCTCAGCACCATCTCCACCTGGTGTTTTAGGTGTCGATCTGATTGAGATTTAAGGGCATAAATAAAACGTCCTGAACTGAACGTAATAGGATGACTTTCCCCTCACTGTGACCTGAGGCGATTCCTCTGAAAGTTCATGGAAGAGCGATGGGGACCAAACAACCACAAGTGAGAGACACCATGCCTTCAAGGACAGGTTATGGCTTATAGCAGTAAGTTATCTACCTTTTTATGCCATGCTAATGAGAAGGGTTGGTTTATAGGTAAACGTTGATATAAGGAATGATGTTACCAATTTGCTATGTATTAAATTAATGCAGACAAAAGCTTATCATATGTTACTTTTAAAGGGGAGTCCCTACATATTACAGGGTTTCCTGACACATTACTGGTATCGTTAAAATCCCCATGATGGGAATTGCTAGTATGATTTCCTAAACCCATTCAATTTTAATTGAAATCCAGCTGCCTAATTTAGCAAGAAACCTGTGGGCAGAGACACTACGAAAGTGAATTTGACAAGGCAACTTGTTGAGGCAAGCTCTGTGGGTGGAATTCTGGCAGGAAGCAATAACGACATTATAAGCACGAGTGTTACTGTTCATGCTGTTGACTTCAAGGCAGACTATTAACCATAAAAGGGAGAGGCAGTACATACAACAACAAATGCAGACAGATTATACTGTGGTGCAGCATAAATGAGTTGGATGGCAGCTCCTCAGTTACATTCACCATGTGCTGCTCCAGGACTGCTGCTGCTGCTGCTGATAGGAGCGACTGTCACCCACCTGCCTCAAGTAAGCACAAGACCGATTGCCTTTTGGTGTAACCCTGACGCTAGACAGCACCTGATGATAAATTTCAAAGTTGAGGTGAGGAATTACTTTTGTTTTTCTTGCATAATTAGAATTTTGAAGCTCTGACATGTAGGCAACATGGAGAGCTTTCTGTCATTGTATTATCAAACTGAGTTTATGTGTTAAAGTGAATGGAAATTAATCTTTTCCATTGTACATTTCAAGTAATCTACTTCATTGTGTCAGTGCATCTGACAAAACTTCAATATTGATGTTTTCAGGGTAACTGCTCTGACACCCTGCTCTCTACTGTTGATGTTCCAAGAGTGTGGGTGAATTCGCCAGAATATGAAAATTACACAGTAAGTAATGCACAGCATTCTCAAACACTAAACTTGCGTTAATCACAGATCTTTTGTTAAATGTTGAAAGACATGCATTTTGCTGTTTTTGTTCCTTTTCTTTGTGATGAAAGAAGAACGGGTTTCTGCTTCCTCAAATTCCTCCATGCAATGATAAAGTTACAACAGCTGGATCCAGGCTTTAAATAATATTTCTTTAATATCAACTCCCAGTATTTCGAATGGCAGATCAGCTTTCTTTCTAAGGAACAATCAACAATTTGTCAAAGAAATTTCCACAACATCCAAACCTTTAACATAGGTGAGATCGACCTCAAGAAATTTCATATCTCAGGAAAAAGTAGTGGCATGTTAAGTTTTGAGTAAAAAAAAAACCCCAAAACAAAACAAACAAACGCAATAAAAAACACTGAGGTTTTTCCAGAGAATTTGTGTTTGGCTTCCCTTGTTCTGTTGCCAAGATTCACTGCTCTTCCGCCTTGGCAAGAGCTGGGTTCTCACTTATGACTGTCTGGCCCAGAAATTCAAGAACATATTTGAAGAAAACAAAGACAGAGCAACACGTAACTGCTGCAAAAGCATATCAGAAACACAATCATAACCAGTTTCCATAAGAAAAAATGTTCACAACAACAAGTGTGGGGGAGGAAACTGACCTAACTACACTGCAGTCAAAATGTATTTGGCAGCCTGCAGATTTTGAGTTTTGTTACACATAAATGCCCCAGATCATCAAGCTGAAGACAGTTTAGGTCACATAGATTGAAATATGAATTTATGAGCATGGGTAAACAATTTAAAGTTCTCAATTTAAATTATAGTGGCACAATAAACCAGTTCATTTGTCCATACTATGGTTTGGAAGGATAGCCACTCTGTTAATAGGTGCTGAACCTTGACAACTATCACTTTTAGTAGTCATGTTATCATATTTGCCACCTGTTTTTATACTTCTGAGTCTATTTTTAGTTGTACGGAGGGTACAACATAGCTATTCATTTAATTTCTTGCCACTGTTCTTTGAAATCACAAAAATTAAATGACATGACTAAAACAAAGTTATTATGGAATTATAGAAAAATGCTTCCAATTAGAACATTGGTTAATGACCCCAAAATTACCAGCACTAAGTACCAAGTATATTGAAAAACATTTTTTCCTTACGCTACAAGCAACACTAATTAATCAATAATGTGCACTCATCAGGCATAACATCATGAACCACTTATTAGTAGGTATAGAATATATCAGACATTGAGCTGATGTGATGGAAGCAGACAAAATGGGCAAATGAGTTTGACAGAAAGCTTATGGTTATGTCTAAAAGACTGAGTCAGAGCATCTATGAAACTACAATATGTGTGATTGGATTCTAATCTGCAGAAGCTAGATTCTATCCGAATTAGCTCAAGGAAGGAATGATTTTGAACCAAAGACAAGCTCGTTGATGGCTAAGGTTCACTGAGAAAAGACTGATGTGTGGTTTGATCTAAAAATGAGCAGCTGCAGTTTTCATAAAATCTCTGAAAAGATTCATGCTGTTTCTGACAGAAAAGCTTCAGAATGCTCAGTGTATTGCAGGTTATTGTGGTTGGGATTTCAGGGTACCGATGTTGTCACCTGTCGACTGCTAACAACATGAGCATGCATGGATCTGAACTGGATCAAAAAGGAATGAATGATGTGGTGTGATCTGATGAATCTAGCATCACATGGATGACTGGGTGTTTGTGTGCCACTTCTCTGGTTGCAGAATCAGAAAAGGGGAAAACTGCAGAGGTGGTGTGAAGCTTTGGACAAAGTTTTGCTGAACTATCTTGATGCCTTCCCTCCATTTGGATGTTAGGTTTACACATAATACTTCCTTGGGAATTTTTACACACCATGTGCTGAACAAACAAGCCTGCTTCACATAAAGTCTTTCTTGTTGGAAGTTACTATGTCACTCTTTCAGAAGTCTCCTGGAAACTACCAGGATGGTTGCCGTGATGTTATGCTTTCTCTATTTCCTTTATCTTTTATCAGCTTCCATTTTGCATCTTAAAATTACGTATTAGAATTTTGCAGAAACAAAATTCAAATACAAAATATCAACAAAACAAGGAAGAAAAAAATTCAATCATTCATGGTGTTAAGTTGAATTGAAGTTCAAAGGAGTCATAAATTAGTTTCTTAAAAAAACAAACCAAGCGTAGCATGGACAACTGAGGCAAAACATTAACTGGCAGACAAAAGTGTGGTGGAGGTTGCCAACATAGGTATTAAATCAGAAGTTGTAATTAGTTCACGCACTGTTGGTTGGTAAGATATGATAATTGTTTCCCGATTTTGACTTTGTGGTATCAGGCTACAGGTAAACAGCATTTCTGTGTAGCCATGCAGACAGATCAGAATTTGCTTTTAGCTTATATTAGAATTGGTGCATTATTTATTGAGGAAAAAGCTCAAATTTTCTCCCATTTGAAGATTTGTTGGGTCTTTCAATGCTAGCTAGCACATGTGTGCTACCCTACTAATTTATAAAGTGAACAGCATTGGTGTCTATATCCAGATATCTTTGGGTGAGTTATGGGGTACACACTGGACACTTCAGAATAAAAAAATGTGAAACAAAACCTGAAAACTTTGTAAGTTATTGATTTTGTTGCAGCATTGTGACAGTTGTATGTACATTTGTTTGTCTAGTTACAGGAAAAACTGTCTGAAGTGCTGCAGGACTTCCAGGCATTTCAAGAAACTGCCAAACATCTTAGTAATCAAACCAGCGTGGAGTGTGAGGATTTTCTGGAAAGGTTTAATCACAATATTAAGCATTATATGATGCTTCTCAAACTGCACCCACAGGTACAATTCAAAACATCTTGCCATTCTATAAATATATATTTTGTGAAGGAGTTCAGCAATGTATGGGCATACCTTAAATTTTTCTCACATTTTGTCATGTCACAACCACTAGCTTCTAAGAAATTTATTAATCAATCAATCAATCAATCAATCAAATTTTATTTGTATAGCACATTTCAGCAGCAAGGCATTTCAAAGTGCTTTACATCATACAAACATAAAAACACAAAGTCATGTAACATAGAATAAACAACCAAAACATTAATTTAGACAGTCAAATTTATAACTTGTTATCCATTTATCAAAATGTTTAACTTTGTGCGGATCCTGATCTTTGATATACTTCCAGT
>CAEGAD010056512.1:0-26083 GCA_903067055.1 Poeciliopsis paucimaculata | reverse complement strand
TTTGTGTTTTTATGTTTGTTATGATGTAAAGCACTTTGAAATGCCTTGCTGCTGAAATGTGCTATACAAATAAAATTTGATTGATTGATTGATTGATTTAGTTGCAAGTTTTTATTACACTTGACAACAAGTTAGAAAAGTTATTTTGTTCAGAACATGGTAGTTTTATTTGTATTTTTGGCATGGATGGGTAAAGTTCATACTAAATATCACATTTCCAAATATATTACAAACACACATGACCTCCTCCTCACATGAATTTAAAATAAAAATGTAAAAGATTAATTTGTGGTAAGTTGATTAATTTGAACATAATATGAACCAAGTTTGTTTCTAAGGCTGATTTGATTTGGATCTGTTTGCACAGTGAACTAAGAAGGTAATTACTATAATTGTCTATTATTATCTCTTAAGGAAATATGAGATGTTTCAGTCAAGTGAAACCAAGTAGTGTACCCTTTTTTGGAGTAAAGTGTGATATTGAAAACAGTTCTTACTGTGTTTTCAATATCACAGGAATATTTTTTTTCCACAAATGTTTCACTATCATTCAGATATTAAATTTCCTCATGTTTTCTTAAAGTTTTCTTTGCTACTTGTCTGCAGTGGCTGGTGGGAAACGTGGTTGGCAGAGATGATACTCTGTACGCAAGAATGAAACAAAGAGACCTTGCTGGTCATGATTCAATGTGGGAGCCAATCTTCATGGATGATGCAGCAATTGGGCTTGGAGATCAAAAAAACAAGGTACTACAAAATCTGTTTCTATACGTTCATAGCAAACATAGTATTGACTGACATGCCCACCACAGTACAAACAGTATTCATATGCAACATCATGTACATCTGAATCTTATCCAGTTTGTTAACTTATTGAGTAAAAACCAACACAGGAAAGTGTAAAGGTATTGAAATTTACATTTTCATTTACATAATAGATTTTTTTTTTTTACTGTTCAATGATATATTTGCAACTCTTCTGTTGACAGATGGATACACATGAAAACATCCTCTTAGGCTCTCTGGATATCAAGAATGACATGGGTGTTACAGAGCTGGCTCTGGGTCTCAATGACCCGCGAAATACCATGTTAACATACGACAGCTCAAATCTGCAATATCGCAAATCAGGGCTGACAAGGCACAACTTTGGGCGAAATGCACTGGAGCGCCACATGACTCAAAAGAAAAGCAGACTTCGGAGGCGGGCCTCTCAGTTAAAAATCACCATCCCGGACTTGACTGATGTAAACTCTATCGACAAATGGTCACGAATGATCTTCCCAACTGTATTTTCCTTCTTTAACATTGTTTACTGGCTCTACTACGTAAATTAAAGACAAACAGGACATGAGTGAAATCAAGCACATCAAAGGTAAATAAGAATTTAACGTTTGTATTTGAGTGACTTCATATTTATGTTCTCTTGTAAAACTAGATGGATTTGCTGTATTCGGGACTTGATCCATGATTTCTGGAAGCACAATCTTTGCTGGCTAACACACAAAAACCTTATAGAAAAGAGATTACATACTTATAAGGTGCCTGTTCCTGAATATTTGTTTATACTGTTAAGTGTTTTGTTTTTATTGAATATCTTATCTCTCAGTCTGTTTTCAACCATTAAGTCAATTTGATTTAAAGTACACATCATTAACAATGCTAGACATAAACATAAAAACTATTTCAAACATGTTTACTTTCACTGAGACTGCTTACAAATGATGAAACTAACTTAAAGTCTACAGGGTTATCTCAGAATTATTATGTCAAAGACTACAGGCTATCACTGATCTAATTGCATGAACTTGCTGAAAAAAAACTGTAAAAATGCTTAAGAATGAAAATATATTGTATAATATAAAGTTAACATTTTATAATGGCGTGATTTTTAAAACTTTTTCTAATGTAATAAATTGATAACACTACAAAACTGTATTTTCCTGACATTTTTGTCAGTTTATCATCTTCTGTAAATTTACAAATAGTACCACCACCAATGTGTACAAATATCCTTAATACGCTTGTCGATAAAAAAAAAAAAAAAAAAGAAAGGAAATAAATACTACGACTATAAACCATTCAAAATCCAGAAAGACTGAAGAACAGGAATGGCAAAAAAAAAAAAAAAATCACAATTCTGTTCTTGATTACCTTTTTTTTGTTAAAAGCACACAATTAAATAAAAAAAGCCCCATGGCTCATTTAAATAAAAAGAATGCAGAAGTACAACATTTTACATTTCCTTTTTTATGGCACTACTTCAATAGCTTTGTGTAGGTTTATTGATTATTAGCTTCTGCAAACATTTTCTGATTGTTGTAGATTTAATCATTTTTCCAAATCAGGAAAAGGCTCATGGTAATTAAACAAGTTTATCACACATTATGATTCTAAGCTTTGGAGTTCACAGTTACAAGTTTGCTTTTATGTTAGATTGTTTGCAAGCCAAGAGGCTTAACCACACTCCTTGCACTTGGTGCGTTTGGGCCTTGTCTTGAGGCAAACTTAATTATCATTACTTTATTTTTGTTGTCAAAATTTATTTGGAATTAAATTGCTTGCAAAATACACTTGCATCTTAGGTACTTTGTGCATAATGTCAGTTCTAAGATTGATAAATAATGAACTCTTAAGATCTAAATGACATTAAATTTGTGACAAACTAGCAAGTTAAAAAATGTTCAAAGCTTCATTGTATTGACATTAACATGTTACTCTAGAATATGGAGTAGTTGCAAATATCTGAATACCTTTAGGTGAATACCTTTAATGTCAGGGATTTACAATGGTTTTTCCCCCCCAAGGTGCTTTTGGGGCCTGTATTTTATGATGCTATAGCCACCAAATTGAGAATTATGTGAAAACATAATGCCAAACTCAGACATCAATGCATATCACAACAGTCACCCAAAATGAGAGCTGTGGCAGCTAAGTCTTCAGTTCCAATTTAAGTTCATAAAGTGAATAATTAAAAAGGTATTTGTTCAGTGCAGTACCCTTAATACTTAACAAACCAGCACCCTACATGTATTTGAAAGGGCTCTGTGGTACACTCGGTGTGCTTGTAATTCACCACAATGGTAAAAGGCAACTTATGATAAAAACTACCAAAAGTAAAAAATTCAGCAAAAATTCAGGTGGAACATTGAGAGTTTCGTTCCGTTTTAATCAGGTTTGTTAGGCTGCTTAGTGCCTGGTGGCATATACAGTGGGGTCCACAAAACTCTTTCTTACGACTATCTTGTGCAATGCTAAGGAATGTGAGGTGCAGAGCATTCTACCATGTGCCATATGATCAAGATAAAGTATTTAAACTTGTGTATCAGGCTTTTTGTGATCTCAGCATGCCCAGTCAGAACAACTCAGAAGGATCAAAGTAGCTGCGCCATTGATTTCAGAGAATCTATTTATTTTTAGTGCTCAAGTTAACCACTCATGATCAGTAAATGTCTATGCATTGGTTTCTCTTTACCACATTGACACATGCTATTTTCACCTAAAAAAAACATTATTTGTAACAAACAACTGAGCCAGCGTGCAGTTTCCAATGTTCCCTTCTCCCCAACACCAAGCCAGAACGCACAGCTGAACACAAAACATGCAACTTCCTATGAAAAACAGCCTTATTCTGATGCCCACGTGTCAGATTAACCTTTTCACAAAAGCTATGTCACCAAAATATGTCACGTGATAAAATAAATAATTTTCAAAAATGATATATCATAATTCATAACTTCCCCTTATGATTGGCCCATTTGAAATTCTATCAGAGGAATCCAATAAGAGAAAGTCCAGACAGAGCACTGACAGCTTAAGAAAGGAAAGATTAGAATCAAGCGGAATTTTGTAGGAAGGAAATGGCCAGGTTATGACAAAAGTGGCCTAAACAAAAACAGAAAATTAAAACAAGAACAACAAAAGAAACTGGAGATAAGTGGTTCAACTTCAAAATGAATACACACAAAATTAAGGCACAGGTTAGGGAACCATAATGAAAAGACAGATATGTCTCAAATTAAAATGAACAGAAATCAATATAAAATAGCTTTAAATGAATGAAAAAAAAAGTTAAGTAAATTAACATGAAGAACTGAGGGGAGACATGTTTTGCACTAATTCCAAGTGTGGAAGATGTAAGTGAACATATGTAGAAAGACATAAACAATGCAATCAGAAAAAAAGAGTACTAAAAAAATACTACAACAATGTTTATATCAGGAAAGATCACTAGTCTTGATTTGGAACATATTGCTGTACATACACAAAATTTGGAAATTAAAGCAACATTTCTAGTTTTTTTTTTCTTCTGCTATGTAAAGCAAAAACAAAGGGTGATGTGAAACAATGTAAATAGTCTGCTGTGGAGTCACTTCTACTTTATGAAAGTCCATGTCATTTTTAACCAAAGTGTAAAGTTGTATTCATGAATGTAGCTCATGCTTTTGCATATGGATTTACTGACTGCAGAAGTAAAGCAAGTTCTACAGCACATGATTTACCAAAACAAAATTTTAACTGATATTCTTCATCAGGCCACAATTCAGCTATCAAAAAACACAATTTCAACCAATACCAGTCACAGTTCTTGCCCTGGAGGAGCCCCAACTTATGTTGCCCCTAACCAACCAAAACCTAGAAAACTGAATTCTAGGTCAAAATTAAATGAGTTGCTTTGTTTAATAAATTTATTTGTTGTTCTTAAGAGAGAGGGGCTTTGTGAGCTTGTTTCTGATGTTTTGATTTGTTTTGTTGCTTTCTGTGTTCATCATACACAGTTAGCTTAAGCAGAATTTTGTTCCACTAAATACAAAATCTAGCCATTGTAACATATTTTGAAGTGTCTTTTACATACTAAGTCCACCTCAGCTATAATTAGAGCTTTGTAATATTCAGAGTACTACTGTACATGGTTTGATGTGGTGTATTTAAATGTGAGCGTGCTAGGAGTGAATGTTTTCCAGATACATGTGTTTTAAAGCACACTGGTAAAAATATATGTGTGTAACTCACTGATTTTTTTGTTATTTTGTTTCATATATTTTTATACTTCTGTATTCTATGTAAAAAAAAAATAATCAAATTTTCATATTTGTAATATTGAGAAATATTACATTGCCCCGTAGGGCAGAAAATGTTAGAATATTTACTAGAATCAAATCCTTTCATAATTGTGCAAAATTCACAACTACAAGATCACAAATGGTTTGAAGTTCACTTATTTTTTGTGTTGTGCATTAGCTTGAAGGTTTTGAAAACGAAAGGTTTATTGCAGAGAGTTATGTCCTCTGGAGCACAAAAGGGCGGTACTGTAAATGCCTGCATGACACATCTCAGAAATGGTGCATGTTTGCACACACTCACAGAAGAAGCCTTAGCCTCCTGCTGCGCTGGACCTCCTGCCAAACTGCTTCAGCCCCCATTCACCTTCTCAACACCCTCTGCCCTGAAACCAAGAGCTCTTCCCTTTTTGAAGATATGCCCTGTAAAAGTCATTTTTGTCTTTATTATAAAAACTATGGAATTTACTACATTGTTAATAAATATTGTATAAAGTTCTGAATGCGAGTGATTATTTATTGCGAATGTATGCTCTGTGCTGCTCTAGTATGGCCATGGGTTACATTTATGTAGCTTATAAAAAGAGAGATGATGTTGTTTGGGTCCAGAAGGTTTAACTCAGGTCATACAGTTTAAAAGACAATTATCCATGACACCAATCAAACTTCTGAATAAAAAATAAAATAAAATAGAAATCTCTGAAAATGCTCTAAGTTTTCTGGCATTGAGAAATTAATCTAGTAATCCTGAACCTAAAACAAGAGAAGTTATGTTTGATTTAACTTCAGAGAAAGAAAATGTGTCCTTATACGAGTTGTTTATAGAAATATGGTTTCAATTTTAGTAGCCAATTAAAAAAAATGCACTGAACAAAAATGTATCCAAATTAGCTTAGACTTTAAAGCAAGCAGTCAAAGGCTAAGATTTGAAACAGTATCACTGTGTGTAGGAATAGAGCTTTAGTGTCTCTGGATAGCAAGACATGAGTCATGACACAGAACTGTAGGCAGGCCTGGCATTCCAACAAAGACATTAGAGCCTAATACAAAATGTTCCTTTTCATCCTTTATCCACAGCTCTGCATTTTTGTCATCACCCTGTGGCTTTAGTTTCACATTTCACTGACAGAGGGGAGCAGTGTTTGTCCTGCCAATGATATCATATACAATTTGTGTAATACATGAATCACAGATGATGTGTAAACTGGAATACAAAACATGACAAATATTGCAGAATTTCAATCAATATTTTTGTGTTGAGACTAGCTGTTATTTTGTGAGCATGCTTTTTTGAAATGTTTTCCCCTCTTACATAAATCATATTTGTCAAGATATATATTTATTGCACTACAGCACTGTCAGATTAGGACTCTATATCGGAAAATCCAGGAGGAATAGGCCCGGCCATCAGTATGTGACCTTAAGCTCAAACTCACTTGGGATATGCTGCATGACAACCATCTGGGAGCAAATACCTTTTCACAGCATGTTGCATAGTTAAAAGATGTTCCCTTTCTGGGCAATGTGAAGGATCACATTCCTTGTGTTCTGTTGGAAAATAATTTTGTTCATTGTCATTTTATGTCTTACTTGTCTGCTAATCATCAACTGTCTTCCAACCTTATATTTCCAAACAGTCTGGCTATGGCCAGCATGACATTTGACTTGTGGAAAATTAACTTTTCCACAAGTCAAATTGTGGAAAAGCTCATTTGTGCAGATATTAGGCACAAATGCACTGTATAATAACTATATACTAACAAAACGCTTTGAACTGTGTCATTAGTACCTTGCATTATGTAGTCATTGTACTCTTGCTTCCTGGGAAGTCAAACACTGAAAGAGACTAACTCTTCCGATTTCTGTATTGACTGGTTCAAATCTTTCTAACATATTTACACAAAGATGGATTTGATGTTGAATGTTAAAGGGTTCCTTGATTCTCATTTTGGCCGTAGACTCTGGCTCATCATTGCTTTTAGTTTTTTCATCCTTATTTTGATTTGAATTGGCTATATGATCAGACCAAATCAAATACAGATTAATATAATAAATATAATTAGTATATATTTTTGTTTGCCTTTGTCTATCCCACCAAATTTGTAAACGCTGACCGGATCCATTTCTGTTAATGAGGCAGAATAAGGCTTACAGATTAAAGCATCACATGTGCTTTGTCAATTCATTTCTTGGCTCATTAAACTTCAAGAAATGTCTGATTTCTTTGTCACTTCCTCTCCTTCCCTGAGTGTGTGTCCCTGGTTAATTGGAAGAAATATATGTTAATGTGACGCTGCTAGCACAGTAATTAAGTTCTGATTAGAGTGAAGATACTGTCAGCTAGCACCAATTTATGCACACATTTGCTTGTGTGTGTGTTTCAGAATTTCTGGTCTTATAAGGCCCATTTTTCTAACAAATACTATGTTTTGAGGACTCACTGCTCCTTATGGGGCCCAAAACTCAGGCCCCATAAGAAGCGCCGTTTTGGGGATAGGGTTAGGTTTAGGACTAAAGTTTGTATTGAATTTAGATTATGATTAGGCATATAGTGATTATGGTTAGAGGAGGGATTAGGTTATAGAAATGAATGAAAAATGAAACCCTGCTCTACTTGCTAAAGTCCAAACCTGAGTTTTAGAAAGAATCACAGATTTAAAAATGGCAAGAAATGTATCCATTGATGCCAATGGCTACTATTATGTGTTTTTTCTTATTTTACATTTGCATGTGTCTTACTGTCTATGTGTTACATTGTGTTACTTCACCCTGTCTTTGAAGGCAAAGTATATTTATGTAATTTTTATTTTTCTCATTTGATCTGCTACAAATAACATTAACAGAAGCTACGATAATTACTACAAAAGTTTAAAAAGGGCTTCGGTAGGCCAACCTTCTGTGACTATGAAAATTGTTCCCACCAACAAGCCTTACGTACAATCCTCAATCAATGGATAAACATTTATGGTGCCTATTGGTGTAATGAAGTTAGATCTTCCTAGATAACTGTGGTTCCTGCCATGCAGGGTTAACCCCACTGTTTAACCATTAGTTAGAACAACCCAAAAAGACCACAACCAGTTCTCCAAAGCAACACTTAACCCTTCATGAATAGATCCCCAAACTCACCCTGCACCGTGGGGACAAACAAGCCGAGGCCGCAGTAAGCTGCAGCACACCAGCTGCCAGCTAAGTAACCAATACCTGCAACACACAAGCTGTCCCACATGGCCCTGTGGCACTGAGACTAATTCCATACCAGGCTTTTTACTCTCCTCCTGAGGGTTCAGAGTGAAACAAGCTGTGCCTGTTTAAAGTGCAGGCACTCAGGAGCAGCAGAACTAAGGGGAAGAACACATGCAGCATTACTGCATGAAACACTCACTCAGTTTCTGCTTTTAATATCAAATAAAGACAATCTGAGTACATCCAACATGCAGTTTCCAAATTAGGTCTGACACCAACCAGCAGCACAAACTGTTGGTCAGGCATTCTACTTGAGAGATTTCTGAGAGACAGCAGAATCCGTGGTTCCAGCAATGAAACACCAAAATGATTCAAGACATTGCATTACCAACTCCTGGTCCTGTCGATTTTCCATGTGATTTTTAATGTTTAATGTTCAACATTTTCCAAAGAGACTTGAGTGAGCACCTCTGATATTTAAAAAATAAATCTTGAGATTTTAGCTTGAATAACCATCTCAAAGATCAATTAAGTATGTCTGGATAGCACATTTCCACAACAAAGCAGTTTAAAACAACATTATTGGAGTTCCATCTTTATGCTTTAGTACAAATTTGGACATTTTCATATAAATACTAATTCAGCAATATTTTACATAAAAAAAGACATATGGAGCTCATAACACCATGCTTTATGTAAAAAAATACAATTTTTACATAAAGCATGTAAAAATGCTTTAATTCATATGAATAGGTCATTCCTATTGAAATAAAGGGACTCACAAAAGCACATTAACAAAAGAGACAGAAAGTCTTGATTAGTACAGTTAAATGAGCAGCAAACATTACACTAAGCCATATTTTTTGTCAATTTCTAAAGATTGTCAATTCCAAATATTTTCAGAAGATAGAAAAAAAACAACAAAAAAACAGAGAAAACTAAACTAAAAAGTGTTTTATTCTCACTATAGACCAAATCTCTGTTTAGTGTTTAATTTTAAACTCGGGGACACAGAAATAATTTTTTCCCTCTCATAGCTAGTGAGTTTGTGGAACTGACAGTTTGGCCAGAGGAGTTTTCGCCAAGTCCATAAGAAGGTCATTGGAAGGAAAAACAACAACAGCACATTTTACAGTCAACTTACAATTGTTAATTAACTTAAAATATATCTTGTCACAGTGTGGGAGGAAAGCATGATAGTCAGAGAAACCCCGTGTAGCCGATGGCAAAAAATAAACATTCCTGTTAAAAGCACAGCATCTCACCGTCAGGGGATAAGCATGGATGTTAAAACATGTCTTAAGCAAATAAATAATGTAATAATATAACAAATCTAAGCAGTAAGAACAATGTTAATTTCCCACTATTACAGGCATTTTACAAAACAACCTGCCATGCCCTTGAACTACGTGTCTCTTATAATTCCCTCCTATTGTGAGTAATGCGCATGTACTGGACAAATGCACAAAATTCCATCTTTTGCTGCAGCATCATTAGATACATTAGTTTTTTTTAAAGGTCCAACAAGGCTCCTGGCAATTAAATTTTAATGTTCAAGGAGTACCCACCCATCTGTGGTCAGATAAGAAATATCTGACCACAAGTGATCAGATATTTGTTAGGTAAAATGAATCTCAAAGTAAATTTGCCATCAGCTTCATTTTCAGATTCAGGAATTCAGCATCCCAAAACTAGTGAAAGGTTTACCTAATCTCATGCTCAGCTATTTCATGTTTATATTGGGTCTCTGTTGCAATATTTGAGTTGAACTTGTGTAGATTCTGATGGTGTGTCAGATCACAAAATAATAAAACACACGTCTAATAGTTACGTCCAACGCACTGCTGGGAAATAATGTGGTAGTTAACTTTGCAGAAACACAAGACAGATCAACTCTTTCAGATACAAATATACTCAGATGAAAGATTGTAAAATATTTCAAACATATAGAAAAATACATCAAACAGTTCAATTTTGAACATGCAGTGTGTTTATACAGCTCTTAACACATTTCTTAAAGAAACAAACTCTGATTCTAGTGACTGTTTTCAGCTTTCACATATAAAATGTGGCATTTCACTTTAGAAGAGACAGTTATGAGCACCCTCATACTCACATGGAAATGTGCAATATTCACATGTTGTTATTAAAGACATTTCCACAAAGACACTGATGGCACTCCATAAGTGTTATGGCAAATGTCTATGCCCACTCAGAACAGATTTGAAATAGTTTGAAAACAGCCGTCCACCCTGCAGCCAGCTTTCTAAAATAGACATCACTGATGTTATGACCACTATAGAGAGTAATATAAAGGCATAAGAAGCATTTGGAGAATGAGGTCATCGTTTAACATGACCACCACATCCTGGGAACAGCATGATTCAGGAAAAAGAGATGCTGTGAACCCAAAACCATGTGCTTCTCATGCCAGGTGGGTCCTGCAGAGTGAACTGGCTGTGCACAAATGCTGTATAATTACATGCTAATTTGCCTCTGTGAATTGTAGGAACAAGCAAAGAAAAAACAAAGAAAGTAAATAACTAAGTTCACCTAAATAACTTAGCTGACTGTCAAAGTCAAGAAAATGGCACGTTAACCAAATTACACAAAATTATATGGCTTAAGATCTCCAAGAAAAGCTCCACTTTGACATACCAGCACAAGCATCCTTATCCACCCAGAGTTACTTGGTGTGCAAACTTCTGTTTTGTGAGTTGTTTCATACACACATAATTCAGAAAATACAAAACAATCATAGATTTTGTTCTGAAATCTATTACATCATCTCACTCAAGTTTGTAGTAGGAGCGTCAGACAAGGCAGAATAAAGTAAGGATGGACAAAATAGATTAATTTTGGAAATTAAAACTGTTATTTTATATGACACCGCTCATTGTTTTTATCACTGACTGTTGTGTAATCTGTCATTTCTCACACGTTTCTCTAGGCTTTACAGTGGAGACTCACATAGTGTAAATTAGGGTAGTCACAAATCGTGGCGAAAATCGTGGCAAAGCGCAGAACACGGAGCTGAGAATCAAAACAGCCTGAGAATCAGAACAACCTGACCAATGGAGCGATTGGGACCTTTTTTAAAAAGAAAAGATTCACAACAATATGCTAACCATTTAATTTTTCACGCCACAAAAATTTGTTCTTTATTAAGAGTTTATAACAAATGGCAGTGACATTCTACTCATTCATACACCTAAGAAGATGTATTTATAAATGACATTATTGCTTTCCTGGCCCATCAGATCTCTTTATGTTAGGTTTGTGATGCTGGGGCAGTTGATGTTTTTTTCTGTCTCAGAGTCTGAAAGGTTGCCAAGGTGATACCATTTACATTCTCCACTACTCTGACTCTTTGTTGTGGTCTGCTTATGTCCTACATGAAGGCTGAACCTGAAGCACTTCACCAATTACTTTGTAAAACTTGATCAGTAGCACTGAGGCAAATTCAACACGAACAACTTTCACTGCTCAGTTTTTTCATAATGATGCGTCAGTGCTGGATTTTAGATGGATAGATACACAAAATTACGTAACTAGAGAGAGTAGAGTGTATGCCTGTATGACCGACCTTCAGCACAGCTGGTGTTTATGTCTTTCTTTCTACTATATATCCCAATAATCCCAAGAGATTTTATGAATTTAGGGCAGACAATCTAAACCAAAGCTGTTGTATCCTGGAGTGTATATCTGACATCTAACATGGACCTAGAAAGAGTTGTTTCTGCCTTCCTAAGGAATTAAAGTGAAGTGTATATATATATATATATATATATATAACTAGTTTCTGGTATTGTGCGTTTCTGAGCTGACTCTGTGGGAGACATGATGAACAGACAGATCCATGTTTTGTCGTGTCCACTGATAAAAAGAGACGACAACATAGGGATTATGTGAATTTAAATAATCAAGAAACTTGATTACTTTCACACTTATCACTGAATAAGATTCAAGTTTGAGTTTATTTTTTTAAAAAAGGACAGTACATATTAATGAACATGTACAGATCAATACACGATAATAGCCAAGTGGTTAATTTCCATCACTAGTCCCATTCACAGGTCAATGTTAAAACACATAATAAAAAATAAGGGTGAAAACTACAAATATAACAAAATAAGAAACATAACCTACCATAGATCATATTTTCAAAGTTTGCAAAAAATATGTAGTTTAGTTTGTTTCCTAGTAATAAGTTCTAGGATCTGAATAATTCCAGTGTTTATTGAAGAGAAGTGGGCTGCTCTAAAAAAAAAAAAAAAACTCCCAAGGAACAAAATCAATTTGGTCTTTTATCAGGAATGTACATTGCAGTACATTAACACAAAACAGCTTTGCCAGAATTTGTATTACTGAGTTGCAGAAAAACATGTAAAAAACAAAAAGCAAGTTGTTGTTAATAGATTTGAAGATTTTATTCTATCAAACGCTGTGGTTGTCCAGATATAGTCACCTGTGGTTGGCACAACTTTAGAATCATTTGGTCGTCAGTTGTTTGCCATTTTAGATTAAAATGTGGCAATTATACCACAGCACAGACGCTGCCTGGTAAGTATCTACTTTTAGATAATCATAGGCAACAGGCATTGATCAGTAATGTGGCATATGTTCATACAAAATGTGCAGATGCTGATCCAGCTCAGATCCAGCCTCACACCTTACCTTCTCCCACCAGCTTTTTATATTTACATAAACTGACCCTGGAAATGTAGTAACTTACTTAAGGTGTGAATTTGCAAATTGGTTTTCTAAAACAGCACTTAGTACGACACAGAAACTATTTTTAAAATACAACAATTTATTTACAACATGCTTCAAGTTCTAGTTAATTAACTTTAACTGAGTTTGTTTGATTCAACAAAACTACTTAGTAAAAATTAAAATAAGGAAACAAGAAAACTATAGAGAAAAAATGATGCAGTGATATCACAGTTTGGTGAAAACACACATGTTTAAGAACCAATTTCTGATTTGAGACATTTGGATTGAGGCAAAATTAATTTTAAAACTAACTCAGTGTTCAAACAACAACTTCACGATTCAAAGCAGAAGGGAACACTGAAAAAAAAAAAACAATATTTGAAAAAATAAAACATTTTCTTGAATTAGAAATCACTAATCTTTTGAACAACTGATTCCTAATGTTGTGTTAACTAGCCATCATGGTGACTGATTGACATGCTACTCATCTCACTGCGAATTTAGATGCTGTAAGTGCAGTCTGCTGTACGCTCAGAAACTGAACGTTCACAGATGCAGATGGAGAGACATTATAGGAATTCAAATCATTTTCAAGGATTTTGTGTCCCAAAATAGAAAAAGTAATAATAGCCATGTTGACTAATCCTTTCATTTTAGAGCATTGTGTGAATATTAATAGCATGCTGGCAAGATTGTGTGCATGCTCTTTGGAGAGTTAGAAGAGACTGAAATGAGAAGTTGGGAGAAAAGCTTTCAATAAGAGATCTTACACAGAGTAAATCCCTTATGTGGATTGTCAGAAAATTGAATTGGAGCCCACATTTGTGGGTTACCACAACTCAAAGGTTTTCAAAGCATTACATTTCCAGCAGCATTTAAAAAACAAAGACAACACAATGGTAATTACTTGGGGGATGCAAAGATTGTTACAGGAGATATCACATCCATCGACTGCATTCTTTTGTAAGCCAGAACAAAACAGCTGTATCCATAGTGACAGAGGAGAGCCTCCTGGTTTATCAGCATCTCTCTATACAGTTACCATGCTTATGCACAAGAAGAGCAAGGTATAACGTATAATACTGAACTCCTGAGCCAAAATGTCTACACTAAAGTTTTGCTACTTGCGACTACTACTCAGCACAATGTGTTAATATAAGATTAAGTTAGCTGGCTAATAGTTGTCTGCCATCCAAAATGCTCTGCCACATTGCTAAAACCACTGCTCAAATATTCTCTTCCTTGTAATGGGAATTAGAGCAAACTAGCAGCAGCTTTGGCACATTGTTGCCCCCTACAGGTCTGAAGTATAAATTTAATGCATTTTTTTTTCTGTTCAAACTGCCAGCACTGCGTGGTCGTGTGTGCGCTATTCAAATTCACACACCACTTCAATCATTTACCTGCATTTGGCCAGTGGTAGATGCCATTTCCACCCCTGCATTCCAAGCTATTTATTCAAAATAAAGTGACTCATAGATTTCATCACTAATTCTGAAAATGTTTTATCATGGGTATATCATTGTTGCTCTAAAAATGTTTCTTTATGTTATGGAACAAGATTTTTTTCCATGGTGCTCACTGTGTTTTTCTCTTTTGCTGGTTGTTTTTCCAGAAGCTTTATTTTGAAGAGAAGAGAGCTTTATTTTGCTTTGGCTAGTCCTCCCGCCTTTTCTGTAGTTTTGTGTTTGCTTTTTTTTGTTTGTATCTTGATTAAACAAATAATGTGTTTCTTTTTGGGTTTCAAATCTGCCTTTATCTGTATTCCGGGACCTAATACTGTTACTTCCCTCCATTTCCTTGACATTTTGTCATCCATCCATTGCCTCCCATTTGTCTGAGATCTGTTTGG
Organism: Poeciliopsis paucimaculata; assembly: GCA_903067055.1. NCBI lineage: Eukaryota > Metazoa > Chordata > Actinopteri > Cyprinodontiformes > Poeciliidae > Poeciliopsis > Poeciliopsis paucimaculata. Next base: position 11,269 of record CAEGAD010056512.1, on the reverse strand, counting down.
AGCAGTAATGAATCCAGCAGGGGAAACCCAGCCATCCCTCACTAGTGACTCTCTCCAGCTCATTCTAATGGAATTTCAAGGCAGTGCATTCTGGGTTTGTCTGAGGTTCTCCTCCCAATCACATGCCTGAACCACTTCACCTGATGCTCTTCAGTTTGGAATAGGTTAAAAACCTTCAATATTTGCACAATTGTACTGGAGAGCTCAGATGATGAGATGAGCAATACATAAATAAGTAAACAGAAGTGCAATTAAACTCTTGTTATATATACATATAAAGACTAAAACTTTTTAAGGGCCTTAAATACGATCTACATAATTTGAGTCATCCCTTCTCTCAGTATAGTGATAGGTTCATGACTCAGCAACAGGAAATATGGCTTCCATGAGAGAACTATAAGGGAAAAACCATTGCTGACCAAAAATGGCACATTTTCCAGAAAAAAGTAGACAATGTAAAAAAGAACTTTATGTAAAGTGTGTTCAGAATAAATCAGTAAGTGGGCAAATATTTTGTGTATGTGTAACTCTAGGAAATTACATTATTCAATATGTAAAAGTCAGGCTGGAAACTAAATTGTCACGTAATAATAATTAATTTAAAAATCTGGCAAGGGACTATTAAAAAGGTATTGCAACAGTTTAAAAAACAAACATCTCCTATAGTTTACAATTAAGATTCATGCAAGGGAAATCAATCTCCTGAAAAAGCCTATAACTTTGATTAATTAGTTAGATATTATCATATTCAATTATTGAGTTAGAATTTGCTCACTCGGAAACATTTCTTACAATAATGAAGGTTTATACAAGCATCACAAAAACATTTGGGTGCTTGTCATTAAAATGGTTAAATGTCACTGACACATTATCAAATGTCAAGTTCATTTTCATTATTTTTTTGGCTGCTTTAATATCATTTGAATGTCAGCAATGAAAGTCTCTCCCCTTCTTTTTAAGTGTGTAGGCTTCTGATACTTAGTATTTAGTGGATCCAAACACGAGTAACTTCTCTTCATGTATTAATTAGAATCGAATATTATATATACACATACGTATATATATATATATATATATATTTTAGCAACACTTACTACCCAACAACTCCCAAAATGCAGTTTTGGACCCTGACATGCTGACTGCGCTTGCAGCTCACATTTCCAAACAAAGAGCTCTGATGCTGTGATCTCCATTTAGATTTTTTTACAAAAACTAGTTGTTTTTTTTGTTCGGGGCAGAACATTCAACTAGCATGCAAAGTTTATTCTGGCCACTTAATCCTACGTGGCTATATTTTTAAATGTGTGAATATGTTCTACACTACTTTTCTGCTCAGAAGTCCCCAAATCCCTCAAGCAATTTTCAGATACAGACCCTGGTCTTGGTAGCAAAAGTGGAACACCAGTGTAACATCATCTTCTTTTAAAGTTGTTTTAACTATAACAGTAAATCTATCCTTTTATATTTTTATGTGAATAGTTGTTTTCTCTTGGCATCTCTTAGCAGTACATGTGTCTTCAAGATGCATCTCAGACCAGAGGCATTCTTGTATATATTTTTTGAATAACAAAAATTAAATTAGTTACTATCTTATCACATTAGGTTCTAATGGGTTGTGCAAAAATAAATGCATATCCTGTTAACCATAAAAAGCATGTTTTTCCCTTCTTTTTTTGGTGATAAGAGTCTTAATTTAAAAATAATTAGTCAATCAGATCAGTATTTATGTCAGTGTTCCTCTATGTCGTCTGTTTCAGAAGGTACTTCAATTAAGATAAAACTGTTCACTGTGCAGATGAGACATATGTATTGTTCTCCTCTTACATGACTGGTGCAAAGAAATTGAAATACATAGAAATATTTAGCTAAACATTATTAAATAATAGTTTAATAACATTAAACACCATCAATCTTAGGAGAGGATAAGTTTGAAAATACCCTAATTTAATGTCTGACATGTTTTGTCATTAAGTTATTGAATACTTCATCCATTGTAGTTAAAAAACATTTCTGAAGTGGATTTTCATTTGAGAATGTGTGTGTGGATGGGTGAATGACAAGAAATGCAGTGTGAAGCGCTTTAGGGTCCAATGGACTTGATAACATACTACACAAGTACAGGCCATTTACTTACTAATCCCAAACATCCAACGGATCTCTATTCAATACATCATCCAAATATAGTGTGGCAAAACTCCTAACATATTGGTTCCCTCAAACGGATGGGCCTAGCAATGAGCACATTAATCACAGAAGCAGCAAAAAGCTCTACTGTAACTCTGGAGGGGGGAAAAATCCCATTTGTGGTTTGCCAGAAGCCCTATAGTAGACACAAAGAAATGTGGAAGAAGATACTCCAGTCATTTGACATCATAACTGAACTTTATGGGTAATATAAAAACAGGGAGATTCAATTCTTTTTTTTAAAAGAATTGTCAAATAAGTTGGGTAATTCTGCTAATTTACCAGATTTACTTTTTTAAGACCTAATGAGCTGATAGCAATGTTTCACAATCATTCACCAATAAGATGGAAAGAAAGAAGCAGCATATACAGATCTTCTAAATTAATTATATTTACAAAAGAAATCAAAAACACAAGCTTTAGTGTCTATCAGTAACAGATACAAGTAAGAGAATCCTCAGAGGATGGATTTCAGCTTGAGCTACTATCATTTCACACTTGAACAGTGTTCGAAAAGATGACTGGATGGCTGTCAGCAAAATAAATGCTTCACTTGTTTGAATTCCACTCCTTCCTCTTCTCTTTTTGCTTCAAATGCCAACTGCATGGTATGATGAAAGTGTTGCAAAGAAGTAGGAAGGATGGTGAAAGGTTCACTTTTTTGTCCTAAGTGCAACCAGTCCAACTGATATCTTTGGCATTTGTCCACTTACCTTCAGTTTGAGACCAGTTTTCACATTTTCTGTCAGGTTTGGACTATTTTATAATTGGTTATGCACCAAAGCTGTTAAAATATTGTGTAACTGCTGTGACTTTTAATTAGGGTTCCTTCCTATTTTTTATAACTAATTTTCATGATTTTCAAGACTTTTGGTTGTAGTTTTATTTTTTCATGCAGTTTTTATACAATTCTGGATATTTAAATAAAGAATTTTATCAAGATTTGACAGGTAGAGTTTTTCTTCAAATAGTGAAACATCAAAGTGCTGAAATTGTGTTCTAAATTTTCGAATGTGGTTTGGATCAGTAGTTTCATTTTCATATGCAAACATCTAAAACCAGATGTCTTAATTATTCCGAACTAAGAACTTTTTTTCTTCTCATGATAAAGTTTCAGGATTTATAATAATGCTACAAGATGGAACGCTGAACTGGGTTTGACATCACTCCTATTGTAACAGATTTCCAGTCCTACTAAACATTATGTACACAGTAATTTAAGAAACATTGGTTGGAGTGCTTTATTAGAAAAAGACTGACCTCTAAAGAGATACATTGCCTCAAAATGAGAAGCTAGCAGAACACTGAAGCATTTTGTATGCACATATTGAAAGGCTCTGCAGCTGTTTATGATGTCAAACTGTCCTCACAATTTAAACCCAGGTAATCTGAGTTACCTGGGTTTAAATTGTAACCCAGGTAACAATTTAAACCCAGTGAGGAAGCTAAAGTCTGTCAGCGACATTACCAAATCAAAATCAAATGACAAAAAGCAAATGGGATAAAATAACTCATCCCTCTTCTTCATCTCTTCATGTAACAAAGTAGTAGAAACATTTATTTGTGGAACTTTAATAGATTATTCTGTTAAAAGACATTTGAAAATGTTCCCAACTTACCATTACAAACTTTATAAATGTACTTGTTTTCCTCATCATTCAGCATTCTTGGAAAAGAAACTTCTCCTTAGTACTTGTTTTTGTTCAGAAACCACAAGACCTGAACAACAAAGCAAAGCTGGAGCTTGAAAAGTCACACTCTTGGGACAAGAAGATGAAATATGGATGGGCAGACGTAGCAAGCAACCAAGAGGCTCAGAGATTGGAAAGGGGTCAGATATGAGAGGGAAAATGTTATAGAAATATGTTAGGAGGAGCGTAGAGCTAAAAATCCAAGCTGTGAGGGGACACGATGGATGAGTGTTTTGGGGAAACCAGCTGGAAGAAAGGAAGAGGTTTGGTTGTCTCAAGCTGTGCCAGCTGGTGTACCTTTTTCAACTCATAGCTGGATACAGACTGAAAGTCAGGAAGATGCATTTATGTCAAGTGAACTTTAGTCTTGCCAAGCGAATACATGCATAATAAAGCTTCAAGTCAACACATTAGACACCAATACCTGCCTTTAAACACATGAACATACTCATACATGAAAGCAGGAAAATATAAAATCAAGTATTTAGTTACACTATGTTCCTTAAGGTAAAAAAAAAAAAAAATGGAATGACTTAAATGTGTTTCCCAATAAGAACTGCACAGTCAAAACAACTTTATAATTGCTGAATAATATTAACTTATATTTTATAGTCTCAATTCTGTTTTCTCCCCAAAATGTCTGAGGCTGAACTATTTTTAAACAGGACAAATACTTTAAGCTTTAGATATGCAAACCTGGTAAGACAGTTATTCTTAAACTGAGATAACTATATCTCTGTTTTTGTCAACCCTGCTGTTGACAGAGCCTTATATTTGTTAAACTGACTTTCCTCTTGTTATGTCTTTTACTTTCGTGTCCCTGCAGACTTCACACTTAAACGGAGTTTGAAAAAGGTCATGTTGGGCTGGGACTCTGGGAAAAGCCATTTTGATTTACTTAAAGATTCAAGACCTAAATTTATTCTTAGACGCTTGATAGGTTCTCAAGTTATAATTATTCTTTAAGGAGCCACATGACAAGCCACTTGGTGTTTTGCAAGCCATATCGAGGAGTGACTGTGACAAATGCTTTGCTCCTAATTTTGTTGTCAAAATCTGTGGAAAATGCCATGGCGTTAAATGTTACAGTGAGTTGGGGTCTGACTACCACACTGCGGGTAAAGCAGTTTTTTCCCACTTTGTGAACAACAGAAATACAGTGCTTGCCATACAATTTATTATCTAATTTTTCATTTACTTTCAGAACATCCACATTACATTGTGTATTTCTTCAAAATTCTTCATCATGTGACAGAAAATATTAAATATTTATTATTTCTTTTTTCCCATAACATCAGATACAAACATGTTCAATTTCAAACATTATTCTTTTCTCTCACCTAATCAATCCCTTTAAAGTGCAAGTTCTAGCATGAAAACAAATATGATATGAAGTGTTGGTGAAGATGGAAAATCTCATCAGAATTTGATCACATCATGGTTCAGGATAATAATACAAACTGCACATTTCAAGTCTAATTATCCTGCAAAGCAAATGCTAAGCTGTTGTACAACGTAGCACAGCTTATAAGCATTGGCATCTTTTATTTAATATTTTTTTCCCTAGCAATTCATAAACATGGGGGAGATGACACTAATTCAGAAATGTTTCCAATGTAAACTGAAGGCTGCTGACATGACTTTCATTTTAAACCTGACACTATAGAACCATTCAATGTTCCAGTATAAAAGATCTGTGTTTTCAAAATAGGCATGTATCAAAAAATATTTAAGATCTTTACTTTCAATTAATGTTAATCTAAATTTTTCACTAAATGACTTAAATTAGTATATCTGGAGAAATAGGTTTGCTTTCAGATCAGATTATAAAAATTGTATTTTCATTAATCTAATCTTGATCTTATTAAATTATTAACTAATTTCATTTTTATTCTTCTAATTCTTTTTTTTTTTTTTTTCCAGCATTTCACATCACATTAAATTCAGACAAAACTAGATTTTCCCCTTTGTCAAAAAGTATTCAATTTGTCTGCTACTTCACAGACAAACACAGGGCCTAAAATATTGCAAAATACAGTGGTAAAAAACAGAAGCAACATTATTGACACTTCTTCTGGATAGATTCCACTCACTGCATTATATGTATGAATCTAGGTTCTAACACACCTTGACAGTAAGATCTAGCTAGAGAGACCCACCACGTTTATATGGCGATGTGGACTTTTATTGACTGTGCTCTAGGGCTCCCTGAAGACAAAGACAGGAGGTAGGATTTGAACCGCTTGCTGTGACTGGCAATTGGCTTTGTGCTTGCTACTTCTCGGCTCTTTCCATCATCTGTAGCCTCAACTTTTGACAGAGGCTGAAACAGTGCAAAGCCCTCGGCTACAATTTTCAACATGACATCAAACGTCTCCAGACAGCTTGTTGCATCAATCCACCTTTATCACTTTGCAGTTTTTCAAAACTATAAAACATTTTGTAAAATGAGCAACTATGCATAAGGGAAAAAAATTACAAAAAGAAAGAACAAACAAAATCCAAGCATGAGGTCAGCTCCAACTTTTCTTGAATTACTGTTAATTTACAAATTTACAGTTGTATCTGAGCATTATGAATTGTTACATCAGGCTTGTAGGACAGTAGCATATACCCAAATGTTTTCCACCTTTGTCCTTTTGCTAGTTTCCAAGTGACTGTGAAATAATGTGAAGTCAGCATGACCTTTACTTGCTGAATTGTCACCTCTACAATGAGACAATCAATGTATAATCTGCTTTGGCAACTAACTGTAGCTTGATGAATTCTCCCTGTAAATATTCATGGTAGTCTGATAAAATAAATAATTCCTTAATAAGTTTAGTTTAATTCAGTTTGTTTATGTAGCCCATGTCACTGCTATTGTTTTTATATTGTGCAGTTTAGATTAGCGTGCCTGAATGTATCCTTGTGGAGAACTGGTATTCTCCACATGTGAGCAACTGTGATTAAGGAGCTAATGAGTGAAGCGGTCAATGAGACTGAGAAAAGGACAGATGGAGTGACTGTGAGAGAGAATGGCAGATGGAATCAGATGGAATGACTAGACATTGGGTAAATGAAAAGCGATGAATGATCACCAATGAATGAGCGCAGTGCATGTGATATGTCAGTAGTGGGGGTGGAATGTCCTGTCACTGTCTAATTGTCTTTGTCTGAAATTGCAGTTCCAGTGGACTCCCAGAAATCCCATCAGGATGACCTTCAGAAGAATTGAGGGGGAATGGGTAAAATGGATAGGAGGCAGAAAAAACTCTAGAGTATGTATTTGTATGTGAGAAAGAAATCCATTAAATATTTTTATGTTGGGACATTTTATTAGCATAAAGGCTAATAGAGTGGGTATTATAGGGAATGGGAAATGTTTCAGCTATGGGTATCTTGAAAGTCACACTACTGTACTTCAGTAGTTTACTGCAGTATTTTAACTAAAAGTGGAAGTATTTTGTTAAAAGATTGTTGTGTTGTGGAGAGAAGCTGATTGTGTTTATTCTGTATGTGTTTGTAGCTTAATCAGTTGTTCTATAACATTACACCTCACCAGGCATAAAACAATTCATTACTGGTAATCATCTGCTTCCCAAAATTGGTGATTTTGATTTAAATTACAACGTTTTATGAATATTGCCATTGGCACTTATTAATGTTTTATTCATGTAACACTAAGAACATAGTGAAAGCAATGCTGCAAGTCAAAGATCTTTACCAATAACACTGCCTTCTGGTGAACGTATTAACAAAATACATCTGGCAGAGCATAAAAAACTTGGTGCTCTGGCAACCTGCTTAACAAAAACCCATGAGACAAAAAATAATAAGGTTCAACAAACTGCTAATTATTTAAAGAAATGTGTCTGTCTCAAATAACATTAAAGTAGGTTACCTCAAAAACCTTTTAAAAAAAGATTTTTTTTTTTATCGGAGTTAAAGTAAGTACAGTTTGGCAATAGGGGACCTCCTATTTAAACAGCTATTTCAAACAACTCCCTTTCTGCAAGAAACCTTAACAGATTGTTGTACATCTGCTATTTCTAGTCACTTTTCTGCCTCTAGTTCTGCCTTCATTCAAATTCAGCTGGGTATCAAATCAAGACGTACATAAAACATTAAAACTTGAAAATGTTCAGCATGTCAATATAATTGCAATTTTGCCTTGGGGATCAATAAAGTATATTTTATTATATGGTCCAGTCTCCTACTAAGGAGACATCATCCGAAAAAAATGTCAGTTGGGCATCCAGGAGAAGGATTGGCTGATTAATCCAGCCAATCCTTCTCCTGATAACTGATGGTCACTCATGGTTATCACGGCTCTATGCGTAATTACTGCAGTAGAAGTTGCAGTCAACCTCAAAGCACAACCCCATAAACCAGGCCTCCCGTTTCCTGTTAGTACGACTGCTTACTACCAAGTCGGACCGCCGCCGTCAATAATGCTTACAAAAATCCAACTCCTCCGTCATGCGGCTAATTACGTAAAACGCTCACAGTAGTCCCTTCGTTGGTTGCAACCATCTGTTATGCCGGTCGTTCGCCGTTCTTTCATTCGACGCCTCGTCGGAAAAACAGTCCCCGATGTCGTGCCATGGTCTCGCGCACCATGCTCCAATTTCCGTTTCATCAGGAATTCTGACTTATTCTACCCCTCTTTCAGCGTTTTGCATACGTAAAATTTTTTGAGGGGCTCTAAGGACAGGGGAAGGTCCCCTCTATAGGTGCTTCGCTTTACACAAAGTCATGCCCTTCTGTTCATGACCCAAACTCCGACTCATCGCCCCACACCTCTCTTGACCATGGACTAAAATAACCCCATGCGTATTGCTTAAGAGCTCAGGAAGCTGCCCGAGTAAAGTTTGCGGCAATTGGTTCAACATAGCCTCAAGCTGCTATCAGCCGTCGCAATTGTTAGAGCACTCGTCCAGTCTTAGTCGAGCAAAAGTTAGCGAAGCTACCATCAAAATCATTCAGAGCTGTTCATTCAAGAGTCCGGGAGTGGAAGCGTATACAAGTAAGTTTCATCAGTATCCAAGCAGGATTCGGATATCCGTGTAGTCTAAAACTATATGGCAACTTACAGAGTTAAGACTACGACAATGTGTTTTGTAGTTTATTGGTGCTGCCATCTGCGAATCGCTTATAGCGAACGAGAATAATAGCTTCATTTATGCTGCCTTCCTTATTTCTAGACCACTTTCAGCTATATTAAAGAAACCAAGACCTAAAATCTCTTCTCTCATTCTTCACCGGATGCTAGTGGTTGCGTACCATTTATAGAACTTGCACTCGTAAGGGAGCATAACACCTACAAAGTCCCGACAGCTCCGGTTCGAAGCCTTATATCAAGATAACGGGCAGACTGGTCTGCCGCTCGTGGCTCAGTCATAACTCCCTCTCATCAACTCAGCTACTGGTCCCAGCAGCGGCCTCCCACGGTAATCTTTCCTCAGACACGATGGCCCATTCTCGCTGCTCCCAGGCAATAGGTAATATCATAAAACAACAAATGATTGCTGGTGGAGTGTTTCCAAATTCTAACTCTTTTTCCATTTAGACGGGCAGCACTCCGGCCCTGCAGCCGGCCGGCCTCAATCCAGCCATGCCAACAGTCTTGTCAGATGCAGGTCCAACCATTGCAGCCTCACCTGCCAGTCTCGGCAGACCACAGGCTCCAGCAACGCGGAACCTGAGCCTGTGGCTCCAGCAACGCGGAGCTCCAGCACATTCTGCTGTCGAGCCAGACGTCTCGCCAGACGGCAGGCCCAATCAGCGCTGCCCCGCCTATCAGTCTCATCAGACTGCAGGCCTGACAACCCAGCTGCACCTAACAAGTCTCGTAAAACTGCAGGCCAGCTTGGCCTCGACCCGGCACCCTCTTTCAGGGGGAAGACTATACCCGAGCCGATCTCCTGCTTGCGGTGGTCCTTGGCACACAGTCTTCTGCCGGGTTTGAGCACCAAAGATCTTGTACCATTAAATCCTTTAACTGCTATTTTTTTCTCTGTGTGAGTCTCTCCAGATTGAAATATTTTCACCTTTAGGAAGGATTTTCACTCTCAGCATGTATTTAAACTTTTCTCTTTTATTTACTTCAGCACAGCTCACAGTTTTTAAGTGTGTATTTCTAAATCTGCTAAATAGTCGCATCTTTTTTGGCCTGATACTGCCTCTAGTGCCATGGGGGTGGTTACAGAACAAATATAATTACATTACTAAATCAGAATACCACAAAGTCTTTATTACTTATTATTAATTCTGGCACCGTAAAATATAAACTCCCTCACAAAAGAACACACCTTTTCATTTTCTTAAGGATCAAACTAAAACTTAAAGTGAAATCTTTACCGAGTTTCTACAGAAGTGATTTTAGCTTACAACCGGAAACAAGCAACGGTTTCAATGCAGTGTATAGTCGAAGAGGTTACATCTGACAACATTATCGAAAGGGAATTAGAGCTACCAAAGCCTCTCAAGCCCAAGAAGAAGAAGGTGCCATTTGCAGTCTGGTTGGAGATGCATGCACATGAGGAGCTTAAGATTTCTGATGACAATATCTAACAGCAGGACACTTTGTTCTGGTGGTTGAAAATGAATCGATCGCCAAAGCACAGGAGACCCTGGATCAAAAAGGGGACAGACAGATGCCTGAGAGTAAGTCCAATGAGAAGAACCACGTACCATTGAGAACCTGGTCGGAGGAACAGGTCACTGCTGACCAAGAGATTTCTGCAGAAAATATCGAAAAGCGGAACGATCCACTGGTCAGTGAAAAAGAGTCCGTCGCTGGAGTGCAGGAGACAATCGTTAAAGCAGAGAAGGAACAACCCTCTGAGTCTGGAGCTGAAAATGTTAGTAAGCAGGACACTTCTCGAAGGTGATCAGGAAGATTGCTTAAAGAAGGAGATTTGCAAAGAGGAACCTGTGATTTCTACAACAAAACTGGTCACTGAAAAGAAATTCATCTCCAAATCACAGAAGAAAGTTGATCAGAAAGGGGAAAAACAAACATCAAAGACTAAGCTCATCAAGAAGACGCCAGTGTTATGGAAATCTTTCCCTGAGCCTGGAGCTTACATAGATCTGGAGTTTTTTACTGAAAACAATGACATCAATAATGGAAAGACATTTCCATCCAAGGGTAAGCCCAAGGACAACATCCAACCTGAGAATTTAACTGAGGTTCCTGATAATCAAACGACAGAAAATGTTCAAGGAGAGAGTTTAACTAGACTTCAGAATTTGCCCCACTCTTCTGAAAAGACAACAACTCAAGCTCAGTGTGTGTGTCTTGCCAAATATAAGGAGTCTGAATTAGAATATATCAAAGTCCAGAAATATTTAATGAAACAGCTTGATGAGATGTTCTATATAAACCAGAAACTAAATGCTCAACTTAG